>WAAE01006648.1:138779-162836 GCA_013400495.1 Nicator chloris | reverse complement strand
AAAAAAAAAAAGAAGAAAAAAAAAGAAAAGGACAAAAAAGAAAAAAGTGAAACTATACATTTTGCACAATAAAAAAGCCTTCTACTGTATTATGATCAGCTGTAACAACTTGCTCGTGTCAACATCAACCTGCAAAATCCATACATAGGAAAGGAGTGAAAAGTCATGAAATCTGGCTGTAATAACAGCAATCATATTTCCATTAGTAATATGGGCATGTATTAAAATATTTGAGAGTATTCATACTTTAAAAGCATTTTAAGGTGACTATCTTGAAGGCTCTGTGAAGGAATTGTTTGAAGAGCTCGTCCAATTCAGTGCATTAGCCCAGGAAAAAGGGGTTTGGGCTGCAGTGCCTGTTGCTTTTTAAGCTTCTGGTAATTAGTTCTCATTCTCCCTTTTCTTTTCCTTCTTTCCCATCCCTTATTTGCAGTTACAACACCATCTATATCTAAACTCCTAATTTCTTGAACACACAGTAATGTCTTGTTAATACTCAGATACCAGTCCTTCATAGCAACAATTTTTCAACATTAAAAAAAAAATCAGGATTATTGAAAAAATTCCTTTCTAGAAATGGGAAACATGAGGGAACTGAACCTTGGAAATACGCAGTCCCATTACTGATTAAATTTTAGTATTTTTTATAAAGTTTCATGGAAAAAAAGGAGAGGCTTATTACTGTGCAGAAACTATTCACCATAAAATTGCAAATAGTTTCAAGAACGTATTTCTATTACATATTTATATATTTATACACACACACACACACACACACACACACACACACACACACACACACACCCTCTAGTAGTTACAAATATAATTCCTGTATTTGGGAAAATCAGTGTATTAAGTGGTGATTTATGGTACCAGATAGTACCTCATATGTGCAGATCCATACACCTGTGAAAGATAGCACTAACAGAGTTGTACTGTGCCATAAAACTGATGTATGGCACCATCTCAGTCACTTAATTAATCCATGACCAGTGATATCACTATGACTTGATAAATGACCAGGGAAATCAATAGCAGGGTTGCTGCTGATTTGACCAACACAAGGATTTAATCTCTGTTTATTATCTGAATGAGCACATTTGAGTAGCTGAAACTAAGCTTCTGTCAGCAGAAATAACTACCTGTCTAAAGAGAGTTGTTGGAGAGTAGGGTTGTGTCTCAGCCTTGGTCTGTTTCTGAAGTGTCAAGTGCACTTCCTGGATTTATTAGTTATGCAGATGAATTCATCTTTGTAGGCTACAATTTCAGTTGCCAAATTACTGAACTCTTTCATCAAAGATGTCATTTGTTTTCTGGAGACTGTCCTGCAGTTTGGAACCATATCAGCTCATAATTCCAAAGGCATATTTTCCATGGGAAATATTCTTTTCCATTTTCTGATGCCCAGCTATCTGATCTTTATCAATATGAGGAATTTTTAATTGAAAACTAACCTTTAGTGTGTAAAAAAATATGTCATAATAGTAGGATTTTTATCAGCTCATTTCTTGCAACTTTTTGTGCTGGGACTGGCCAGGTTGATGCATGGCATCATAACATTTGTTTTCAGAAATTGTATTCTCTTCAATATTAGCACAGGCAGTAAAACTAGAGGTTGCCCCTATTCTAACTAATGCCCACATAAACAGATATGTAGACTGAATTAATTTAAGCTTGAGCATTGCTGATTTTGAGCCAGGTTACATGGCAGGACTGCCTGCAGTATCTGTCCAAGTTAGCATACCATTTCAGCGAAAGTCCTTCTTTGGTTTTTGCAGACACTGTCTCAAATTTGTTTTAAAAATGTGAATCATCTTTTGTTTGTGGGAAGGAAAGCAAAATACAGAGATAGAAATTACTTACTGAGGAGTTGAAATGCTCTGGAGGTCGGAAACAAAGTAATGTCTTCATATGAAGACCCTAGAGAAGAGGGCAGGAAGCGGGGAAGAGAAGTATGCTCTGCATCTGTGGAGATGGAAAAATTATTATTGTCTGGGTTCTGTGCCACTGCAGTCTATATAAGCTCTTCCAGTTTTGTACTCTGTTACTTTTAAGCTGCTTTTGGGAAATGGGAAGCAAAGGCATTTCTAGAAAGACCCTCTGTCCTAGTATTTAAGAGAATGCACAAAAACTGGGACAAATAGCAGAAAAAGACAAGTTATGGAAAGGAAGGAGCCTATCCAAGAGATATATCTCTATTTATTTAGAAGTTGTCTCTTCTTGTGGCTGACTACTCAGCTGAGAAGTTGAGCCCACCTGAGAGTGGTACGAAGTCACACCAACCACCTCTCCAGTTGTTTGTCCTAGCAGCCTTGTCCTAGGTCTGGTGGCCATGACTTGTGTGTCTTTTTGTTTTAATGGTGGAAAGGACATAATCCTGTTGGAGTCAGCCCAGAGGAGGGCCACAAAGGTGATTAGAGGGATGTAACAGGTCTTCTATGAGGAAAGGATGAGAGAATTGACATTGTTCAGCCTGGAGAAGTGATGGCTCCAGGGTGACTTTATTCCAACCTTTCAGTACCTGAAGTGCTCCTTCAACACAGCTGGAGGGACTTTTTACAAGAATACCTAGTGATAGGACAAGGGAGAATGGCTTCAAACTGAAAGAGGGCTGGTTAGTTCATTGGACATTAGGAAGAAAATCTTTCCTGTGAGGGTGGTGGAGCACTGGAACAGGTTGTCCAGAGAAGCTGTGAATGTCTTGTCCCTTGAAGTTTTCAAGGCCAGGCTGGATGGGACTCTGAGCAATCTGATCTAATGGAAGGGGTCCCTCACTATGGGAACTATGGGAACTATGGGTGGTTGGAACTAGATGATCTTTAAGGTCCCTTCCAATCCAAATCATTCTCTGATTTTATGAAAGTTGTTTTTCTGGTGTATATCTTTTTTTTTCCCTGATGATTTAACAAGAACAATAGAAAAGGCATGCAAAAATCAAAATCCATAGTAACCTGAACATAAAGATTGGGATGTCCAAAACTGATGAGTTATGTGACAAAGCCATCTCTCCATTATTCACTGGTCAGTTGCTACACAGTGGTCACTCTGATGTATGAACAAGGAGATATTCTTTTTTTCATCAAGGTGTTTCTCTCCATGTAGACCTAAAAATCCTTTTCAGAAATTGCTAACTTGAAACTGTGCATTTTACTCCTTGGAGATGCTTTCCTAACCCAGCACATCCTGTGGATGGGCTCTCCTTGTAAAATGTACTGCACCTCTGTAATGCTTCATGGTTCTGCCTAGAAGATATTTACATTTTTCTGGATTTTTTTTTCTAAATCAAATGTAAGTGTTTCAAGGATATTACAACTCAAGTGCTCTTCTTAATTTATTTACAATATTTTCATATGTTAGGTGTGAATAAAATTTTCAATGCGCCAGGAAGGCGTTCCCACTTTTTACATAAGTTGCAAGGTTTTCTGATAAAAATCAGGGAAAAATTTTAATTTAATTTCCAGCAGACTAACCACTCTTAGATGGCTATTATTTAAACATCTATCTGATGGAGAGAATAGCAATTGAAGCTGGTTGCCTGGGGACTCAGGATATTTGCAAAACCCATGAAAATAATGTTGTTGAATTTGTATACTTCTTGCATGTTCATGCTGTAGTTACGTGGCTCCGTCTGCTATCTCTCCTCATTATCTGCCAGTTCCACCACTGGAGCGTAACTACAGTGGTATCAATTATCTCCCTGCTCTGGGGAGAAAAACAGCACCAGCTTAAAAGATTTTTAAATGTTCTCTTACTTATGTGAAGGGCTTGGAAATTGCTGGTATGTCAAAACCTGTGATAGCATAGCACCTGAAAATTGAGAGAGGCTGCTAGGGTGAAGAAGTCCGAGTTGTCTAAATGGCATCTTCTGGAGGCATTAGGAAAACCCCTTTACCTAACACAGTAACAGCATGGCAGTTTCTGTGAAGTGGGAATCTGGCCTTAACCACGTTACATATCTGCCAGAGAACACTCATCAGGGTAAGGTGAAGACAGCTTTTTAACTGAACCCAGATGCTGAATTTTTCCAATTGTTTGCTATCTCCACTATCTGGAGAAAACCCACACAGAGGCTCCTCCTGGTATAAACGTCCCTTAACCTTAATAACAAGGAACCTTTTCTAAAATGTCTTCAAGCACTTAGTAACAGCAAAACTTGCAAGCCCTATTCTGGATGTGAACATTGAAAATGAAAAGCCTGAGGACTGAAATCCCCAGATGAAATCTCTTTCAAGAAGTTTAACCAACTTCTGTTGACAAGATCATCTAAGTCTGTCTGCTAGCAGAAAGCATGAAAGCATCTAGTGTCAACATCAAGTTGCGGAGTTACTACCAAAGGAAGTGAGAAGGGGAGAGAGCCAGTGAGAGAGCACAAAATGGGAGGTTAGGGAGAGATGGTTGAATGAGAGGAAAAAGCAGGGGGGAGGAAAGAGATGAATTAAAAAGTCAGCTGATACTGGTTCCAACTCCTACCTAGGGAAAAAAATAGATGAGGCAAGTGAATAAAAAAGGAGCCACAGAATAACGTAGACAAACTGTAAGAGACTCAAAATGCTAAAGATGACTTCAGGGAGGAGGAGGAAGAGAGAAGCAAGGAAATAAACAGTAAGAAAGATTAAATAAAGAATATGTTTTCTTGCATATTTTCACTGGATAGACTTGCCTGGGATGTATTAGTTTGAGGAATTGAGAGCAAGGAAATGGCTTATGGATGCTGCTGTGAGGAGGAGAATTGCTTCTGTTGCCGTTGGATGTAGGTTTACAGGTCAGGTAAAGTAATATTTGCAGTGACATGCCAGGAGCTTCAAAAACTTGGAAGAAGTTTAAGATTAAAACCACCCGCAACCATGCAGGAGTACGAGGCCTGTGTTCATATAAAACAGTGTGTGACATCTGTAGAATGGCATTGATGTCTTTGCATCTGTCTAATATTTTTATCTGACAAGACTGTACATTATCTTGATCATCTGTTTGACTCTCAAAACTAGAGTCCTGTGTTAAAAAAAAGAACCTTATTTTTCCATATCAGCTGTGAAGTGTGAATGCATTGCATATTAAAACAGATGCAGTTGCTGAGGGTTGCAGGTGAGCTGGAAGGTCACATATTTGAAATACCAGAGGTAAGGAGGTGTTCTGTCTGTATTTCAAACTGCCCTGCTTTAACAGCCATAGCTAGGTGTAACTCTGGAAGTAATAATTATGATGATAGTAATAATACTGATAATTAAAGCTTAAACACAGATTTTCATCTGAAGTCACTCATACTAATGTTTTTTAAAATTATTACTATGGGCACAAAGCAAATAACCAAAGAAAAACCCCAAAAGGACACATGAAGGGATCCTCAGCCTTTCTCTGAGTGTGGAGTAGTGAGCTGTTTCCTAGAAGCAGAGTTTGGGCCTGGACTGCTAGGTTGGTTTGTTACACCAGCAGTGATGAGGGATGGAAATGCATTTGGTTCACTCACATAATTTTGACAATATTAGGAATGCTGGTTTTGTTTTAACATTCACTTTTTGTGCAGCTTATATTGCTTGCTGTAGACACTGCTGGAGCTGTGCACAACTCTTTTGTAATGCCTAAGATGGTACATTTTCTGGTGCTACTGCACCATTTATCAGATATATAGTTACAGGTTATAAATGTAAATAGATGGTCAACTTTAAAATCAGTGCAAAATGCGTTTTCATTAAAATAAGTGGTATGCATTTTCAGTAAAAATATATGTGCTTTCTTAGCAGAGGCTAAGTCAGACACTTTATCTTTTAACAGAATAGATTTCTAATTTCTTCCCTGAGTTTCTTTTCCAGAGAACATAGGCAGATAGTAGAGTCAAACATTACAGGATAGATTGTTATGATTAATAATTAGTATATTCAAAGTCTTTTATCAAGAAAAGAGAACATTTCACTGGAAAAAATTAATGTATTGGAGGAAGATGGGTTGTACTGAAGAAGGTTTAATAGGTCAGCTGCCAGCCACAAGTTGTGTACTCTAAACACTCCATATGTAAGTCATCCTGGAGGCTATCACAGTGAAGAGCTTTGTCTCCTTAGCAGGTCTTGCAAACACAAGAAAGGATGCAAATATCTCTTTGAAGGTATAATAGTTTAATAAGCATTTTTATGTATTTAAGGGACTATGCTTTGCCTTATGATTACAGTAAAATGCAGTGTTATGTGCCATTGGACACATTGGTTACCATTAACACCCAGATAAGAATTACACTGTGCATACAGTAAAAGTGGGACTGTACTATATTGTACCCACTTCACTAAACTGCTGTTAGTGTTCACACATGTGGCAAATATGACTTAATCAGACCACAAATATTTTGCAGCATTCCATGGTATCTCATTTATTTGTTTAATGTGCCACTATAGCAACTGAATTCCATCCTTTTAGAGTCTTTTTTTCACAGACCTATGATCTACTTGATTGAAGCTTGGCAGACAGCTTTTCCTCCAATTGAAGGCATATGTACTAACTCAGTGACCAGATTTTTACCTATTTATCATTTTTGGAAAGTGGGTTATTTCACATGGATACAATACCAGAAGAATCAGCAGACCTGGTGAAGGGAATCTGAGCCCAAAAGCTTATATGCTTTTTCCAGCCCTTGAAGTTGATGGAATAAAAAATACTGCTTCTCCCTTTATCCCAAGATCATTATTGCTTCAGGAAAACTAATACAAGGAAATATTTTGACATTGTTTTTGTAAAAAATTACCACTTTTTAGAAGCAGCTTTTTTCTTTGTTAAATGCTGTCTTCTATGTGTCTTTGTATTTGGAAACAGAGATCTTTCTGCAGAAGTAATTTCATATTCAGATGATTAACATGTTGAAATAGTGCCACAGCATTAATGTTTTATACATGCTGGTAGGCAGAAATCAGGAATTTGGGGACAACCTTGGGACCTTTGCTCGTGGAAGACTGTAAGTTTTAACATAACCTGTTAGGTTCAATCCTCATATTTTAAAATTTCCCACATAGCTACAAATAAGTGAAAACAGTGTACATTTTTAGTAACTCCTCAAATGCAAGAGGCTCAAACTCAGGGTGTAGCATGGAGGATGTTTTTGACAGATGTGTAAGCCATTGCCATTAGTCATGCAGTTCTGCAATTGTCCCTTCTACCTTTGGACATTACGTAATGCACCCAAGTTCCATCCTGATGCCCTACTCAGGAAAAGCCATAACCTTTCAGAGGTGTCTTGTTTTTGTCAGAGACCATGAGTCTGACTAAGGTGACCCTTTCCCTCCCTCTGACACCAGAGTTATCTGGGCAGAAATCAGCTCTGACCATGGAGAAATAGCAGATGGTGTGGAGTGTCTCAAAATGGCAAAAAGCAGACCAGTGGCCAATACATGATTTGCCCTTTCATCTCCATTCCATTATTAACTGATACCCTTCAACTCTTCACAGCTTGCTTTCTCTTCAAATCAGGGAATGCTGCATATTTGAAATTCTGCTTAAACCCCATCTTTATATTTCTGGTTTTTTTCCTAGATCTGTTTTACTAAACAATCTGAGGGAAATTATGTAGTCTTTGATCAAAAGCACTTTTTATAAGTCTTCATTAGCTGGTGCCTGTGTTTTGTGGGGCTTTGTGATGGTAGTTGGTAAAACACTGCTGTCAGAGGGTTTATGTTACTGTGCCTCTGATTCTGGGTGTGAAGAGTCTCGGGCAGGGCTGGGCTGCGGTGCCAGACCAGACTGCCTGTGCCTGCCCTCTGCTCCTCACCGTGCTGGGGCTTGCTGAGACCTCAGAGGGATTTCCCATTCATGTGCCTCAGGATCCCATTCATTTAGTTATGGTGAAGAGATGAATTGCCTGCTGCAGATTCCTCTGAGGCTCATGGATGCAAATGCAGCTAAGAGCTAGAGTTGGTGTTGTCCATTCTGCTGCACAACACAAGTGGTGTCTACTACAAATAATAACATTACTCGTGGTTATGTACAAATTTAGTGGTCCTGATATATCATAAAAATTCTAGACTGACATGAGTCATGCTATAGAGGGTCAAATATACTTAGAAAGGAAATTCTTCTTCTTTATAAAAATGGCTGTAACAGTCAAATCACATCCTTGAGTTTATTTCCAACAGGAAGAAATTTTATATGCTTCTCGGGGCTTTTAGCTTTTTATTCTGTTACTTTGAGCTTTACCAGCTTTCTACAAAGCCAGTATACAGGGTTCCAACTTGCTGAGTCACTGCAGTGCACATTTTTGTGGCTTCTTTTGTAAATGCAATATGTAATGTAGATTTTTTTTTTTATGAACTATTTATGGGAAAGAGGAAACATGTACATCAATCTACTGAACTTCATATTCAAGGCAGTTTTTAAAATAAAGGAATGGGAAATTATATCATTTTCTATTAAGGAATCATCCATTAAAAGTGTCATTTTACTAACACACAGATTTATTGATGTCTCCATTAACAAACAAATTTTTGTTGGCTGCAAGTTGTTTAAAAATTCATACAGCTGCAGATCATGTGAGGAGATGAATATACATATTCTTAGATCAGAGGCTAAGGTGGATACAATTTTGGTCTCTGCTCCTGAAGCAGAGGAATGAAAGATGGAAAAGAAGAGGGAATTTGAAGGAGAAAGAAAATCATGTGTCAGAAGCTAAGAGAAAAAGTGATAGCCTTATAGGTTGTTAAGGAGGAGAAGACAGAAAATAAAGTAGAGGAAACCAAATGCAGAAATAAAGAGGTGCTAATAGTCAGCTGGAGAGAGCCACGTGGAGGTGATAATTGTGTGTACTGTACTTCACTGAGAAAAAGCTTGAGAGAGAATTTTAAAATACCCAGTGTATATTGAAAATGGCATCCATAGTTTATTTTAGACCAACATGCAGAAATTTAGCTTCATTTGGTTTCTTGTGACTGCTGTTTTTACAGAGCAGTTCTCTCTTTCCAGCATTTTTGTGCATGCAGAAACCAAAAGAATGCCCTGCTTTGCACACTTGGTGCCTCTACTTTTGCCAGAGTCTGTGGATCTTTAGATCTCCCAGTTTTTTGTCTGAACACTGTGCTACTGAGCCTCCCACAGTTTTATTCTCCATGACATCAGTTTAGTAGGATTACTATATATAGTAAATCTTTGGTAATATCTTTATCATGTGTGTATGTATATAGTGTGTATATATAGTGTATGTATAGTGTTTGTGTGTGTATATGTGTATATACACACACCCACACCATACACAGAGAGAAATACATAATATACATTGCCGTTCAGGTAGTAATAATTATATTGGTAGATAGTACCATTTTAAAGAACATCTACAGTTCTCTCTAAGCTGAGATCTTCTGATACACACAAAAGATGTTGAGTCCCTAAATTTCTCTCAGCCTAAATGAATGGACAGGTAAAGACCGGCAGAAGAGAGTTAGTATTTTCCCTGTGTTACAGAGGAGAAACAAAATATGGAATTTGTCATTTGCCTGAAGCTACGGGTAGTTTATTAAAGATTGAACTGCAAAGTGAATCTGTGTTCGCTTCATTAGTCAGTACTTTTGTTCAGAAATTATTCACTCTCTACAAACCAGGCAAAGACAATAAATTCATAGTGAATGAATGAGCATTCACTTGGGTTTCAAACTTAGGCTCTATTGGAAGGAAGAAGTGACTCAATTTTTGAATAGGGAGATGTTGCTCTAAGTCCTGCTTCACTTAGTTACAATAGGCGTTTCATTATTTTCATTTTGTTTATATCACTGGAAGTACAGGTTCATCTCACCAACTGCTTTTGTGTTTATGTTTTCTTTTAGTGTAGTAACTACTGACAACTTATTCCAAATAATTTGATTTTGGGCGTACCTTTTCTCTGTAAGGAGGAAAATCCCTTAGGTTTCCATTCCTTCTCAAATGATGATTGATTTGAGATGAGAGACACTGATATGTAAACAGAAGGAAGATTTAAGAAGGATGAACTTGGAAACTGAAAATATGTCAAGGGAGAAGAGGTCCCTCGCATGTGCCCTTGCCCTGTCATCCTGTCATTTTGGAAATGTTTTTTTCTTTTATTGTCCAGGAATGCTGTTGGGATGAAAGTGGGGGACAGGGAGCTGAAGGAGGTTGGTGGATGTTGCCACTAACCAAGATCAAGGAAAGCTGAGAAGTTGCAAATTTTTAAAGAACTTTCAAAATTATGAAACTCTTTTATGGAGTCAAAGCTATTTCAGAAGTTATGCCAATAGTTGTGATTGTGGGTAAGAGGAAATAAAAATACCCCTAAGACAGAAAATAGCAAAAGTGGGTCACAGACAGTAAAGTGTAAGAAGTGGCTGTGAAGAATTGTATTTTGATTCTGGGGTAATAAGGTGTATATTTACTAGACCAAGTTACACCAGAATGAGTAGCAGCACGATGTAGAGGCCTGGATCCACTTTGGGAAGTACCTTTCTTCGGGCAAGAATTCAATGTTTACCAGTCCTGTCTCAAATCTGAACTCTACGGCTTAGCTGGCAGTAATACAAATATTCACAGCTGTATAAAAAATGTTATTTAGTTCACAACAGTAGCCATGGTTACCTACATACTTTCATTGCCTTATTCATGTGTAATTCTTTTTTTTCTGGAAATACCATTACCATGTAATATAATATTGTACAGCCTCTTGGTAAGTTTTACAGTGTCAGGACAAACATTCTGTGGTGAACCTGAAAGTGTATCTTATTGAATTGACTTGTTCATGGAAGATCCCACCTATACATTGCTAGGCAGAAAAGGGCAAGTCTGAACATTCCGTGACTGCAATTTCAAAATATAAATAGTAATATGTAAAATTCCTTGGCATTGAAAATTCACTGATAGTGTTTTAACTGCACAACATTTTAAAAGAACTAGCCCCTGCTTGGTCCCTTCACAGGTGACACAGACCTGGCAGTTCCTGTCAGTACATGTTAGAATAGCATGATTATCCTTGTTTACTCTTGCAAGAAATGTGAACCCCAGCAACCTCAGAAGGGTAGAAAAGTGCTATGATTTTCCTCTTCTCTCTTACTTTTGTCAGTAGAACTCAGTGCACTCAATGCAGATGAAATATACTTGTGAATCTAGTGTTTCCGTTATGGTCATGGAAATTAGTCTCACATGAATTACTGCAGCAGAACTCCAAACCATATTCTAACCTTTGCTAGGAAAAGGAAATAGTACTTAATCTTCCAGATATCTCAGATCACTTTGCAAACAAATGAATTCAACTTTACAAGAGTATTAAAGACAGTTTACTTAAGCTTATATATTCTTTTCTTTATTGAGATGTGTGACATTAATTCTGGAGGATTAAAATTGCCTATTGGTTTAAATTAACAGCAGCGAAAAGAGCAAAGGATATTCGCTTCTTTAATCTGGCAAGTTTATCTAAAGTCTTTCAGTATAAAGTTCCTTACCACTATTGCTACTTTTGTAGAAAAAACTTACCAGACTAAATGTAAAAGTTGTGTTTAAGAGTCATGTTCCTTGGCATTTTCATGTAAACAGTGAAACCTAGGATTTTAATAGGTGTTGCATATAGATTGAACTGAATTTCTAAAATGAAATTTCGAACTTGCTCCTGTAACCTTATGAAACCTCGTTGAAAGCCTGATAGAGTTTTAAAATACTATGCAGGCCTGTTTTTAATGTGTCTCCTACAGGAAGAAGGAAGATGGCATTAAGATGAAAATTTCTATAGCAAAGCCGGCTGTTACCACAGTCTGGCTTCTGTTCCTGCCGTAGCGCTGCCAGCTTGGAGCTATTTATAGGCATTAGCCTATATCTATCCACACACGTGGACCTGCTACTCTCTTCAGCAGTAGTTCGGCTCCTGAAAAAGTTGTCCGAGGTTTCAAGCTTTATTTTTCCTTTCAGAGACCAGTTTCTTCAGCTATCCTTATTACCAATTAGTAGGAATTTGGCAGGCATTCACTCTCTGCCAGAGTTCTTGCATCAGCTTTCCTGCACTGGCCTATGAGACAGAAGGCTCAGTTGTGGTCCTTTCAAATTCTTCAAAGCTAGTTTCTTACAGTACCGGACCCTCTCCATCATCTTGTGATTTCAATAACTTTTCCTCCTTAAGTGAGAATGATACACGAGACTCTTCAAAAATGTTAATTGGTTCCCTTATCGCAAAGATACAACTCGTCTCAGTTACAAAAACAAAACCAAAATTGCCTCTTTGTCAGATATCTCACACCAGAATTCAATTTTCTTCTGACTGCAATTAAGTGTTCTGGTCCTGTACATGATTTACAGTACAAATAAAACCTGTTCTCTTTCATTTTCCTGATGATGAATTCTGGGCAATAAATGCTTTCCCCAGGAGCCAGTCCTTGCTTGGAGCAAAGGCATTGTTTAAGTTTGCTGTGCCACAGCACGGCTGCAGCCTTGTGTGGTCTGCAGCATTCTCTTAACACTTCATGCCTTCATTCACCCATCCATAAATTAGATACAAGGCAGCCAAGTACAGCCTTTCTCCATCCTGCACTACAGCACCTTTATCCATGACATGAATCCCAAAACGATACGTGCTCCCTGGCAGAGTCTGAGCGAGAGCATGCTCCACTAGCATAGCAGCAGCAGCAGCAGCGGTGGCAAGCCTCAGGTAGTGGCCTTGGGGTGTGTTATGTCTTCTGCCACCTCATGCAACACAGTTATGTAGCACTGAGGACAGCAAAAGGCTCTGATAGCTGGTAAATTTGCAGTGATGGGCTCAAAACTAAGGTAACCTAAGAAAGTAAAATAACAGAACAGGTATTTGACTGATGTAAACTGTCATTGTTGTCACATTCTCAGTTCTAATGATTATTTCTCTGCCACACAACTTAGACACATTGGTGTTCTAATGCAAGAGGGTTATTCCTGTTTTAATGGAGTGGAAAGCATTCTGCAGCTGTTCAATTGGTTCTCTCTGTTAGTGGTGATTTTTAAAATAAATATAATATTTTGGTTTCATTAGTAATTGTGGTAGTTTACTTTTGAAGAACATTTAACTTGGCCTTCTAGCTTTCACCAAAGAATGGCTTGAATGTTAAACCAAGATATTTGTGCAGAAATATGTTTGCACCAAATAAGTCTTTGATACCATATTCATAACTGTCCACCTTCTGGAAAGGTAGTAAATTTTACTATCCAATACTTAGGTAATTTTTCCTCCATGTTAGCAACTTAAAACCATTTTTACAGCTCTAGTCAGCTTTCCTCCTGCTTTATTTATTTCTTTTTTTATGTAGCTGCATAATGTGTATATATGTATATCTATCTTTTTCCCTCCTGCAATGTTGTGTCCTTCAAAGATTTGAAGCAATGTGCTCAGTGTCAGCTAGCATAATTCTTTCCGTGGCAGCAAATTATGACTGCAGAAACAGAGTTTGCTATAAGCTGGGGGAAGTCACAGCCTCACAGCATCAAGTTTGAGTTTTAACTGGGACTTCTGCCTCTCATATGTACTTAAGCTCTCCTAAGCAGAGGAGATGTCAGGCTTAAAATATTTTCAGCTTCTGACCTTTTCAGTTCTGAACTTCCAACCACTAAAAAGTGAGGTTTCCCTAGTATTGATTTCAAAGGACAGGTCAAGGTGAAATGTCAATGTGAAGAGGAAGGGAAATATAGTTCCCCATGGGTTCCTTCCAACTCAGGATATTCTATGATTCTATATAGTATTATCAGGGTATCCAGTGTCCAGTTAATAGAAATAAATCAGTTTTACTAGAATTTGTTGGAGTGTTTTTGCTGCTAAAACTCAGACCACATGGGATACAGTTAATGATCTCCACATGTGAAATGGAAAGGACCATCAGCAGCACGGAAAAACTGTTTTTCTCAGTGAGGAGGGCTACTGCAGCTGGAATTCATGGAAAGGGAAGGTAGCTGCTCAGACCACAAGAGTCAACAATCTTCTTCCACTTGCTGTGTTCATGGCAGGGCATTTACCAAACCTGCTGTGCTAATAGAGGTGCAAAGAAGGAGCTGGTGAGCTACCCAGGGAGAACCAAACTGAGCTCTCAAGCACACTCCTTGAGGCAGGGATCAGTGTTTGCCTGTTGTTAGTGCTTGGGGAAATGCCTCCTGGGGTAGCATTTAGCTGAGCTGTGTGTTGAGTGAAGTCTCGTGGGACTGAAATGAGCTCAGACTCTTCTTTCCTTTCTTTTGCAAGTCTGTCCACAGGGAAGCCTTGGATGGCATTTGACACTGTCTCACTTTTCACATCTTTATCAAACTGTGGCCACATAGAGGCTCTGTGAGGAAACTGAATGCTGGGACAAGGAGTGGGTTGGAATCTGTCTGCTCACAAGATACTCTGTGACTAAGTGCATTTCTTTCATCATAACCTTTTCCACCTTGCTGATTGAGAAACTGGGTAATGATGATACACAGATAGTTTTTCAGAAAATTTTATGGACCTATTGACTTGTAAGGAACATCTGTGTGGCCAAATGAGATGTCCTGCTTTTAAGAGGCTGTTTAGCTCAGCTGGTCTCTACACAAATTCAGGGAAAATGAATGGGCAGAAAAATATGTCCACCACCAAATAGCCTAAGGTGCAGTACAGAACGTTGTGCTTAGAACATAATATTATAGACATGTTGTCAGGGAGTATTCCTGTTGCACAATGTTCTGAAAACATCTCCGTTTGCCTCGAGGGAATGCCCGTCTGCCCTTCCTATGATACATGGGAAAAAATACCCGTGTGGTAAATGCAGATGGAGTGTTTCCAGTGCCTAATACCCATCCTGTTTTTGTTCCTAGTACAGCAACTGAAGTGATGTGTTTGTGGAAATCATGCTGGTACACAATAGAGAGAGGAGAGTTTTCAACTTTTAAGGTTCTATGATTACAGAAAAACTTCACTTTAAGGACACTTTTATAATTCTAACGTTTTCTGGTTTGCAATTAAGTTTCTGTTATGTTTACTGTGTTTATAGTTGATATTCAGTAGCTGTGATACTGTTTAAATCCTACCCGCAATGCCTCTTTCCAATTACTCTGCCCCTCCAGATGGACATTATTCTTTCAAGGAACTATCCTCCCACAAAACCAGTGACTCAGGATGCTTTCAGGAGCTATCCTGTGGAATTAATCATATGTGCTTGTACTGCTCATGCACCAGTCCTTCCTGAGCATTTCTTTACATATCTCCATGAAATATACAGATTAATCCTGAGCACCCTACACTGTCATTAGTTTGGGGCTCTTCACCAGGTGTCAGTGGTCTCGAGGTGTAAGCTTGCAAGCATTAAGGTATGAATGGTCAGGATTAAAAATAGCAGAGGCCCAGATATATGCAAGTTTGTGAATTTTAGCCTGATAGGTTAATCCTTATGGTCTCAGTTTTAAGCTCTTCACATCATGAAGGACTGAAAAAACTTTTTTATTCAATAAAACCTGTGATTATTAACTAATCATGTACATTGAGTATCTGATACCCTAAAAAGGAGGGCAGAGGGGGTACAGTGCCAGCCATTCCCAGAGGAGACTCAGTGAGTGCATCCTGCAACAAAGGAGGTTTTGGTTGAAAGTTTAACTTACATTGTTTTTACCTTTGTCTTTCTTACTTCTACTGACTTCTCTGTATAATGTAAATTTCTGCTGCTTCTTACATCTTCTTAAATCTTTAGGTATTTTCAAGAGTGTTCCTCTGTGCTTAGTTTTCTTGAGAAGTAGTTAATCTATTCTATGATATTAATTCCTTTCCAGAACCAACCATTTAGAGTCAGATTGTCCCAAGTGGAGTGAACATCTGAATTCCACTTTTGGTTTGCACTTTTACTTCAATACTTCTTCACAGCATTCAGTCCTGTGGCATAAGCACTTTAGGACAACATTCTTCCCTCAGGATCATGTTCTGTCTTCTTTTCTCAAGTTGTGTTTTGCTTGTCAGTGTAGAGCTCTGTGCTGAGAAACCAAGGTTTTTCAGTGTGTTGCTCACTGCACTTTCTGTAAAGAGAAACTATGTGGTGGCAATGATATTATCACTTTATTTGCCCTTCTTTGCATATCCAGTGCATATTCTTAGCACCTTGTTAATTTTTCTACTCTTTAGGTGCCGAACGTAGAAAAAAGCGCGACTACATAATTTGTTTTGCACTTGGAGTTGCTTTCATTCATTTTACGCTGAGAAAAAGAGACAGGTCACCAAGCAGGTGCTGAGTTTGATGGAAGGGAATGTAGGTTGTCCTCTCAGAGCATTTAAACTCCAGCTATGACCAGTGAGCCAATCTTGAGCCATCATTCCTGCTCCAGAAGAAAAGAATCCATGACACAATTTGCCTCATGCAGCAAGAGAACCTAATTCCTACTTACCCTGCAGCAGGGTAATCACTGGGGTTTGCTGTGTCCTGGTGTGGCCTGGCCTGTCCCTGTGTGGTACAGCTCTTGGTCTTGAAGGCACCACACCCAGGTCAGCATTCCCCTTGGCCAGGCATTTTTGGTGGGCTGGGATGGCTGTACTGCTGCCAGCTCCAGCGGGAACACCATGGGTGCTATCTTGGAAATCCTTGCACCACGTTCCAGGGCATGGCACAGACATGCCTCCTGTCTCTTATCTATAAAAATGCACCAGGTTGGCTGGCTTACCAGCTTGCAAACTTAGGGGTAGGTGTGTCTGGATGGTATTTTGCAGACAGATGCTACTTGATTCTGTGTTGTGAGCTGGCTGATGCCCAGTCAGGAGCTAGTTATTAGGTTGGTTGTTCTTCATTCTAACCACAGCTACACACTCCTAGTTCATTGATGGCAAGGATTCATCCAGACTCAGAAAGAGAGTGAGTCCTCACCTACCAACAAAATACCGCACAGACAAACCCAGACATTCATAGCATTTAAGGTTTGAAAAGAATATTATGTGATTTTGTCTGACCTCCTGCTTAACACAAGCCATAAGATTTCACTTGCACCTGTAGTGAGCCCAGTAATTTTCGTTTGGCTGAAGTTTGTCTTCCAGAAAGGCATTTGGTCATGATCTGAAAAGATAACAATCTTCTATTTTCCTTAGCAGCTTGCTCCTGTCATTATTCAATGTCGCTGCTAATTCTTTTCTAAATTTCGAACTTGTCCAGCTTGTTATGCTTTCCACTGCTCTGTTGAAAGAGTCTTTTATCCCTCATCTTGTATCATGGTTTTCCATACAAGGAGAGATCTCGTGTCTCCTTTTGGATAAGCTGATCAGGTTAAGACCCTTGAAAATGTCATCTCAGGAGATGATCTACAATCTCCCAGTAGCACCAATATCTCATACTACCCCTGTTCCCATAGCCTCTTTTAATGGAGGGCACCTGAGCTATTGCTGTGTTGTGATCTGCACGAATACATGCGTCTGGTGTCCCCCCAGAGGTCATTTTGATCATCCCTACAAAATCAGCACACACACCAGGAAAGATGATCGCCACCTACCTTTAATGAAGCACAGTGTTGTTTATTTTAGGACTAATGCCTGACAGAGAAAATAAGCTATATACAGGAAACTGTTTACACATGGTTGACCTAACTACCAGCTGTAAGGCTTCAGCTGCTTCTGGTGCTGTTACAGACAGATGTGAGCTTGTCACTTGTTGATGCCACTTTATGTCTGCATGCAGTTCCTTTGCTTTAAATTAATTCCAGAGCTCTCCCAGTCCATTATTCTTGTTGCATGGAAAAAACATTTCCCCTGTGAGGTGAATTGCATGCAGCAAATTCTGCACCTTAGCTTACCTGTCAGTTTGCATTAATTATTTCTCTTTTATTTTAATGTAGCCTGAAATAAGCCAGTCTCTGTTTCCCACTTACTTGGATAGAATGACAGAGTTTACCAAAAAGATATTGTACCCAGTCATAAATGCAGCACAGGTAGGGCTTTCCAAGGTCTCACATCTGACAAACAGAACCACAGCACTACTATAGACACCCAGCAGTCTGCATAGACATTATTCACCAGATTTTCGTACGTCTATAGATAGTATTTACCCTTTATATCATTAACAGAGGCAAGAAATTGTAATGGTGGTTTTTCTGTGTTTTTTGGGGGTTTTTTTTTTGCGGGGGGGGGGTTGGTTTTTTTTTTGGTTGGTTGGTTTGATGTTATTGTTGTAGGATGGGATTTTGTCCATTATTTTGTACATTTTAAATCTGTAAGTCACAAAATAATTTCCTCTGAATTAGTGTAAACCTGAAGTGCGTATTCATATGGGTTCTTCATGGTTGCACTTGTGTTTCTCCAAACTGGCCGGGTTGAGAGGAGGAAAAACTGTGTTATGAGAGCCAGAAGCTAAACCCACAGCCCAGAACTGGTGTGTCAGGTGCTTGAAAGCTAAATTCTCCCAAGGCTATATTGTTCTGGAGAACTGCTGGGAGAAGGCAGAATGCCCCCAGTGCAGGCATACTGAAGTAGCCTGATGGATCTTTTAGATTGTTTATAAGCATCGAAAAATTTTTTAAAATTACAAAATTTCAGTTATACCCCAGCAACAATTCCTGTCTAAAATTTATATTGAAAGATGTTTTCTAACTCCAACATGCAATTTTGTGACCATTTAAAGTGTGATGCTTTTTTCAGCCTCAGCTTTGGGGTTACATGAATTACCTTGAGGTTTGATTTTGGTATCATATTATAGAATTTATTGGCAGAATGTTATTCTTTTTTTAATTTACATAAACAACTTTTTACAGCATCTTACAGTTTCAAGGTAGTTTATGGAGGAAGGACAGAAGAGATGATGTTAAATAAGTCAGTCATAATAAATTGTTTGCCAGATGTGTTGTGGAATTTTGGGTGAAGTTTGTTAAATCCCAGATGGGGGAAAAGAAGATTGGGGAGTCACTTCAGAAATATCCCCTGAATTTAAGCTGCGCTTCGAAGTTGATTTAGCTGCTTTTAAGCTTTTCAGGAGCTAGTGTGAGAAAATCCAGCTGTAAAGATGGGTTGGGAAATGGATAAGTCTTGCACCTGCACATGGGTCAGTAGTTCAGCCGTACCACATTGGGCACAGTGATGCACATGTTTGAAAATAATGTTTTCCTTCACTTGCAGAGAAAAATTCTGGGGTCTGTGCACAGATGGAGGTAAAACAGCTGTCAGCAGGGCCCTCCCAGCCTGAAGGCAGGCAGTCTGCAAGGTACTGGTGGTGCAGCCTAGCAGGTGAAAGTGTCACCTGTCGTGGGTGATGCTCTGGGAGTTTGCATATGTTCCCGTGTGTTGCATCTCACAGTGTTTGCAGTATGTGATTCTCATCCCTCTTGAGGGTGTACCCAGACCTGGGGTGCAGCTATGCCATTATATTTTGATGAAAGGGTAGGTAGCAGAATGTGTTGCTTAACCTAATTAATTTCTTCATTGTCTCTACATTAACCTTTGAATCCATTTTGCAAACAAACAGCTTCTCTCTGAAGAGAGATTTCTCCCCAGAGTTTTAGTGGTGAAGTCCAAACAAACAAGCAAGTAAAACCACTTTTAGTAGGTTTAACAAAATAAAAAGGCCTGCTCACTGAGTTAAAACTGTACCAGTATTGCTGTAGTTAAATTAATGTCTGCCTCCTTGACTTTGACATTGAAAGTAAAACAAGGAGGTATCTTCCCTGCTTGCAGGGGAGATAAGCGTGATCTTTAGTTTCTTTTGCATTTTCCTAAGTTACTAGAAAGGAAGCTGCATCCAACATGAACTCTTTCCAAATAAATGCCTTTCTGTGGAGGTCTGCAAATCCCAGCAGATACTGGGATTACATTTTACAGGATTTCTTCTAGATGAGATCAAGTGAAGATGTACCGTGTGCAAGTTCAGTTCCTTGCTCTAGGGCACCTCAGGTGATTGGCAGCCTGGACTCTTCCCAAATCATGGGCTTCCCAAACCTGAGACCGCTTCTCCTTGCCATTGTCCTATGGCTCTGCTTTGTTTGAAACAGCCCATGAAAAGGGATTTTCTGACCTCTGGTACATCCCTATTCTGTCTTAAAACATAATTGTGCGCTTGTACAGCCTCCAAACTGAGACAAGGAAGGGTCACAGACTCTCTGCTTCCCTCTTGAAGGAGGAATAGAAATGTCAGAAGTTTCTGTCTCTTTTTTTTCAGCAGACTCTTTAGAGCAATGTACCCATAGGGGCTAGAGCTGGAATATGCTGTTTTCATACCTTTTCTAGTTTGCTCTTAACCAAAAAATATACTGGTTATCTAAAATCCCACCAGAACACCAAAATTGTTATGTTGTTTGCATGCCTCTCCTTGTGTTGTTTTTGGATTGCAGTATGAACGGCAGCATAACAGATGTGTGTTCCTTCTGTGCATTCACGGTTTTTTTCAATATTTGAAAGTTCCTGTTCCGACCTTGTAAAATCTAGGGCCTTTCAGAAAAGAGAAAGTAAAGTCTTTAATTTCCAAAATCTCTCTCACACACAGACATCTGGGTACGCACAACCATACTGATTACATTTTGTTTATAAAGAATTTGTTTTTTTTCTAAAATGTTTTTTAATGCTTTTTAAATAGAAAATTAAATATAGCATATGGTGTCATACGAATTATCAAATGTCTTCTTTAGTAGAACTTGGTGATTACTGTAAGTATTACTGGTGAATATAAAATCTATTTAAATTTGAGAACGTGGGCGTCTGGCAGAGAAGAACATTGGCTATTTGGGCCTCAGCTTCCATACAATGTGAGTCAAATGAAACTTGGCAGTAGTTCTACTGTTTAGTCTTAAAACATTTTTTATAAGGCTCCCTTTCTCTCAGTGAGATCAGATCAGCCGGTGAGGTGATATTCAGATCAGCATGTACTGGTGTTGTTGTAGTAGTCTGTGGAAGATAATTTTGGAAACAATAATAAATTATACTTTTAAAGGAATAAAATCATTAAAAATTCATGAGTGTTCCTCCACAGATTTTTAATTCCGTATAATTCTTAAGATTAAGGGCAGAAAATATCTACAGAAGTAATTTTTTTTTAAGTCTGTGCCATTGTTAACTTAAGTTTTGTTTCTCAGCTTTCCCAAATGCAATCTTCTACCAAAATCAAGAGCATATCTAGACGAAAGATGTAGCCAAAGCTTGAATCACAACACTCCAGTTCTTCCAATTTACTAGGAGAAGTAGACTTGACTAGGTCTTTGGGTGGAAGATGGCAATATGAAAGACACCTATAAATTAAAAATTAAGAAATACATAGTTCACAGGTGTAGGAGCTATGGGCAAATTTCTACATTGAGCTTCTGAAGGATTTAACTTATCCCAGAGAACAGAGAAACAATGGAGATGTTAGGTTTTCTGTGGGCTGTCTTGCATCTTTCCTTACCCCGTGGACATCAGTACAAGTTAAGCCGTTCCTTTCAGTGCAGTGAGGTATTGTCCAGTGGTTTGCTTCTTAAGAGACACATTCAGAGACTTTACATGTAGCTAAATTTCCTAAGCAAAATTTTAAAATGTTTTTCTTAAGTTGAACTGAATTGTTGTTTGATATTTACCTGCCTTATTATAATGGCCTCTCATCATATGTCATCTTATGTGCTGTCAGGATGCAATGTGAATTTCTTCATAGCAGTGAACAAAATTGCAGAAACTTGGTCACATTTTCTGGGCTTAAAAAATTAAGTACTGCAGTCTGAATTGCCACATACACCAAAAGTAGTGTATTGCTTCTCACCAAGTGTCTTGAACGTGGCATGTGCCAAAAAAAGGACAAATTTTCAGAAATGTGGCAGAACTGAAGGGACAGGCAGTGCATGTCCATAGCTGAAATTGGACGTAGGTAGTGAGCGTACATGCGCTGTGCATCCCTCTGGGTCAGGTGCCAGACAGAGTGGATCAGAGGACTGGGTCTCTATAGTTACACTCCTCTGCTGGCATATACCTTATTTCCTGGTTCTGTTACCTGCTGTCTCCTCACTTAGTCACTGACTCTATCCCTTCATTCACTTGGCCTCAGTGAAGTTTTATAGTTGTTAAACACATGAAATACCTTATGGAGAGAGACTGCTGAAGAAAGCAGTAACTTTTGTTGTTGTTGTTGAAACAATGACTTTTACTTGGACTGTACTTAGTTTTTAAGAATAATTGCTGGCTTTATCTGAAAATAAATACATATAAGTGAGCTGTAATTTTTAAAGTATTTAAGTACGTCCTTAGAATTTCATTCCCTGATCCAACAGAAGACTATCAAGCTTATTAGGAGGCTGGA
Source organism: Nicator chloris (assembly GCA_013400495.1). NCBI lineage: Eukaryota > Metazoa > Chordata > Aves > Passeriformes > Pycnonotidae > Nicator > Nicator chloris. Next base: position 140,697 of record WAAE01006648.1, on the reverse strand, counting down.
GCATCTCTCTTACGAAGCAGGCTGAGGGAGCTGGGCCTGTTCAGCTTGGAGAAGAGACAATTGAGAGGGGATCTTATCAATGCACACAAACATCTCAAGGGTAGATGTCAAGGTGATGGGACCAGCCACTGCTGCTCAGCAACAGAACAAGGGGCAGCAGACACAAACTGAAATACCATCTGATCGTGAGGAAAAGCTCCTTCACTTTGGGGGTTACAGAGTTACTTTGAGGGTAACAGAGCACTTGGACGAATTACCCAGAGAAGTTGTGAAGTCTCTTTCTCTGGAGATGTTCAAAACTAGCCTGGACATGATCCTGTGCAACCTGCTGTATGTGAACCTGCTTTAGCAGGGGTATTGCCCTGCATGATCTCCAGAGGTGCCCCCCAAGCCCAACCACTCTGTGACTTAATTAGGTTAGCATTTTCAGAAATGTGTCCCTTCCTCTTTTTTCATTGTTCTATCCCTGAACCCAGTAGGGTTTGTCCTGAGCCTAAGTACCATGAGGCCTAGGTGGATCTTCCAGTCTCTGTTAACTTTCTGGTCTCTGGTTGGTCTGTACTGGAGTTGTAAAAGTGAGCCTGAAAAGGACATGAGGATAAAAAAGGGAATGTCTGTTCAGAATCTTACTATTTCCCTTTTTATCTGTAGTTTTGACTGCTTTTGAAAGGTGATCAAAAAGCTATTCTTATACCAGAAACCAGCATGTGCTGTGAGGCACACAACTGTTTTTCTCTAGTCTTGCCCTAGAAATCTTCTATTTCTCCCTTCTGACCAGCGCCGACAGAGCTGTGCATCGTGCATCTCCATGCCTGGCCAATGGCTCCATTTCTCTGAAGCTTGGCTGGTTGCACCTTGCCCGTGCTGCAGAGCTTCAGTCGCATGCGGGCACCAATGCACAAGACGCATCAGAAAAGCAGGGCACAACCAAACACCTGGTTGTGGCTTCTTCTGCTGATTGTGTCACTTCTGCTTCACTTCTGATAAATCAGAAAAAAAACTGGTACACGAGCAGTTGTTTGGAAGAAAAGGAACAAGAATGAGGGAGAAGAGCATAGGGATGACACAGGCAAGGAGATCGAGGAAGAGAGAGCTGTGACATGGCAAGGAAAGGACAGCCAAGGCTCAGGGTATGGCAGGGAAAAACTGCGCAGAGAACATGTTCACCCAGCAGGTGGGGATGAGGACAGTGGTGATACAGAGGAGCCATTGGCCTAAGAGCACGGCAGGAAGGTCCTAAAGTCAAATGGGAGGATGATACATAAAGGACTTCTGGGTTAAACCAGTATAGACAACATGTTGAACTGGAGGAGGGGAAACCAGTGTTTATGTTTGTCTGATGTCATATCCCTGAAGCTGAACAGTAGCTCATGAATGTGCCAAAGAAACAAAACCGGAGAAGTTCTTCTCAGTGCAAATTGTAAATATGGTCAAGAATTACTCTTCTAAAAATTAAACTTAGTAGAGTTTATCAATTTATGCCTCAATTTATTGCCTCATGATTCAATGAGACATTTGGATGCTACTGCCAAGAGCAAAGTGTAGCTGAAACAAAAATTAAATCCTTCTGGCCTTCTACTAGCTTTTTGGTATGGCTTTTCCTGAAGGACTGGTGTTCTCTGCTTTGAGCATGCCAGAAGTAGCAGAGGTCAATCAGGGACTAGAACCATTAGCCAGGCTTGATTGTAAAAGCTAGCCAAAAACATTTGCTGCTTAAATAAGTAGTATTCTCTTCTCTATAAAAAGCCTACTAATATCTCCCATATAAAGTCTTTACCTCAAAAAAAGCACCAAAAATGGAGAAGCAGAGGAAGCAGGGAAAGGAAAGAGGGAAGGTTTCAGGAAGGTTTCGGGAAGGGAAGGTTTCGGGAAGGTTTCGGGAAGGGAAGGGAAGGTTTCGGGAAGGGAAGGGAAGGGA
>WAAE01006648.1:0-138387 GCA_013400495.1 Nicator chloris | reverse complement strand
GGGGGCGGGGGGGAGGGGAAGGGAAGGGAAGGGAAGGGAAGGGAGCTGCTTGCCATTTATATTAGTGTTGTGTAGCTGGGGTAGTGACAGAAGTTTCCTCAGATAAACATTCAGATATACAACATCATTTTTTCAGACTCTGTCTTGTCACTCTATCTCTGCATTCCTTGTGACCTTCTTCATCCTTTGCATTCTTTTTACCAGTTTAGGGGTTTTGTACTTTGCCTTGCAGACAGAAAAATATTTTTCTGCCACCAATCAGAATAGTATAAGAGAGACAGAATCTCTGGCATACTAACTGCAAGATACAGATTATTTTAATCCAAAATTGTATGAAGAAGGACTGTTCTATTGGATAGGGGGGTGCTTTTTTATTTCACTTCTTAATTGGTCCAAACAACCTGTATGTAGGTCTGTGGGGGTTTTTTTCCCATAGATTATTACTGTAGACATGTTATGTTAGACATAGCACTAGAATTACAAACAAGTGGTTGCCATGACATTGTTATAGATGTGTGCTGAGCCCTCTAGTTGTGTTCACATTGCTTCTCTTTATTTAGGGATTTATAAGCTGGATGTTTGCTTACTTAAATAGTGGAATTCAGTTTTGGTGATCATCACTTCTCCTAATTACCTGGCTTCAGCAGAGATGAAATAGTTATGTTCCTGGAGCAAGTCTTTGTTTAGTCTTTATCTATGCCTCCTTCTCTGTAGCTCCACTGTGGAGGCAGGATGGAGGACAGCCTCTTTTAAGTGTTTTCCTTGCTCACTGCTCACCAGCCAGTGGTATGGATATGTCTTTGACATGGACAGTTTGGTGTCATAGTTTGGTTCTTCCTTCGGGAACATGCTGCACTGAAAGAAAACTTCCCCCTTCATTACCCAGCCCTTTCTCCTGGCACTAATGATTTTTAATTTTTTTTTTTTTTTAACTGTGGGGAAAAACATTTTCACAGCTCTGAAAAGGGTTCATTCAGCCTTTCCGTTACAGGTCAAGTGGTTGGTTTTCTTCTGGCTTCTAAAATACATTACAAATCACAATCTGGAAAAAGTTCTAATATGGTTCCAAGCCTTGCTGCTGAATTTGGATACGTTGCTGGGACTTACTTTGTAGCTCATCCTTAACAACTGACAAAATATTTACTAGGCACAGTGCAAAGAAGGCGAACTTTCTCCAAAATATTATACAGAGTTGGAGTCAGAACACAGACAATGAGGCAAAAAAATTGGACCTGCCCACCAAGCCATTAGTTGAATAATTTTCCAGAATGTCATGAGAAAGAGCTTCATGAAATCACTTGCGGCATAGCTGCTTCTTGTGATTTGGGAGTGGAGAGGGCAGCCAGGTCCCCAGCAGTGAGGAGAGCATACTGCAGATACTGAAGTCTTAAGTGTAGATGTGTATAGGCAATGCCAGCGGGGAATGTTCTTTACGGTTTATTAAACATTTACTTCATAAAAAGGTGGTTTCCCTAAACTGATCTTCTACATTCAAAATGGACAGAAAAATCTTTAACCCAAGCTGGATTGGAGTGTTGTTTCTGTTTCGATATTTTTAGAGTGTTAGTTTTCCTCTGGGGAAAGGATTATTAAACTATTAGAACCAGACTGGATATATTTGAAGTGTGGTGTGCTGTTCATCCCTTAGTCTAGAAAATGTGGGGTTTGGTTCACAGGTTTCACTCCGCATTTTGAGAAACCATGGAGGGAGAAAAATTGCAGTAAATTAACTTCAGTACAAGAAAGCCCATAGTGACAAAACTGTAAGTCTAATAATAGGGGGTTTATGCTTTTATGTTGTCTTCATGTGATCCTTTGCAGAAGAGCCACCTCAGTACTTATATTCCATTGTCTTTTTGACAGTGGTACATTGTTCTTTTAGTCCAGATAATACAGGATATGTCCCAAAATAAGATCACATCTCACTGTGTACTTAAATGCAGTATGCTGTGGTCAAAATTTCTGGCAGATTCCTTATTCTCAGTGTACTTCTCCCCAACAAAATATGTCAGACATGATGAGGCATAATAATTCAACCATTCTGAAACTAAGGAGAAATGTCTTCATAAAGCAAGGTATTTTTGACAGTCTTAAAATAACTTTATCTTATAACTACATTTATATCCATTGATGCTATGTTACTGTTTTTCCCATCTTGCTAAAATAATAAGAAATATGCTGTCCCAACTCTCTAAGAAACATCATGGCACAGCTACCATAGTTGTAGAGATTTGGAGGAAGGGAATAAGAGTGAGGACTTTTTCTTTATTTTATTTATTTAATAGTTTATACACTTGTCTTCAAAAGTAGCAATTACATGGATTGGCGTTTTGGATGACTTATCTGCAGACTTGTCTGTTGTCATCTTTTTTGAGCCCCTAAGAAAGCAAATTCTTTGCGGGGTCCTCGATGATCCATCACAGGTGTTTGTAAGGCTAGGAATAATCCACCACTTCCATAGGCAGTGAAAAAGCAAAAAGCACTGCCATACACTTGTTTAAAAAACCTGTGAAGAGTGCTGGCTTTTCATTCACCCTGAGGCTTGAAAAACAGACATGGATGTCCTGCAGCTGACTTTCTCTCGGAACTCAAAACATTAAAATCCATTGTGTAGCGGTTTTCAGTCACTTGCTTTTTTTGAGATGTTGTGTAACCTAAAGAAAATAGGGCTCTTCAGGGTTGTTTAAAAGTTCTATTTATAGTACAGAAAACATGACAGTCCAAGTTAATTACTGTTTCAGTTGCTGACAAACTGGAACATGAAAAAAAAAGGAAGATAAAGTAACCCTTAAAAAGATTTTGTCAATTACTCCTCCAGGGATACAGCTGAATTGTTATTATTTTTATATAAAACAAACTGGAAAAACCCTGTGCTGTATTTGAGTATAGTATTTCATTGGCAAAATAAGAACAACATACCCACAAATCAACCAACATTTCCTCAAAAACCGAGTTCAGATGAAGTAATGAAATAACTATCCAAATTGCTATTATCCCAGAAACCAAACTATCTAAACTCAAGAAGCATGGAATCATTTGAATCTTAAACAACTGAACCATTCCTGTTACATCAACCACATTATTACTATTGTTTTGGCATACTGTTTTATCAAGGGTTGAGATTTTCAGAAAATTGCATGAAAAGGTTTGCCCACACCTTTTTTTCTTAATATTAATGAGAGATGTGGGGCCAAGCCTCTGCCAGCTCTTCAAAAATAGAAGTTTATAAGGAAAAGCACAGGGAGTTTTGATGGAGAAGGTGGGCACATTTAGTCATTTGCTCCTTCACTTTTTATCCAGGTTTCAAAAATATTTTATGATGTGATAGAGAAATGCTGGCCAATTATAGAAACAAGTTATTTTCTTCCCATTGTGTGTGGAAACAAAATCACACGGAGAAACTGATCAAAACAACAAGAACAAAAACCTTTGTGTAACTCTCAGTTTCTCCTAATTATATATCCTAATAAAATTAATTGATAAAATTGTCACATTTCAAGTTCTTCCGCAAATCAACTGCATTAGAGGATTTTGAAAATGTGTAAGAATCTGAAAAAGACAAGTATATAGAGTTCTGTAAGGAAAGATCATAATATAGCAGTTCTGAATCCTCTGAAAAAGAAAATAGGACTTAACATACCTATACAGTACATTTAAGTCATTGCCTTTATAATATACTATACCTAGTGCTTGTTAAGGACTTGCATTGCCTTCCTGGGCCCCGAGCAGCTCACCAAGCTGCAAGAGTTTCAAGTCAGTACAGGACCATGTGGCAGCCAGAAGGGAACTGGAGCTCACTGATGCTGCTCTGCCGTGTCATGTATTTGGAGATGGTGTGTGGGGGAAAGAAATGTGAAGAGTGCTCTCCTTTGCCTTTTCTCATGAGTTTTAAGAAAATGCTACGGTTCATATTGTGTTTTTTATAGCTCCTTTATTTCATTTGTTCTTTCCCTAGAGCCCCAAGCTAAACCTTGTTGAGAAAAAAGAGAGAAGAGAGTGTAAATTGCATTCTCCAGTTTGATCTCACATTTTTATTTGTAGTGGCCAAATTGTGGGAGAATCTGAACATGGACAAGGCTGTTGGAGCATTTCTTCTGCAGCAAGGAAATAATTTGCGACAGAATATTATGAAGTCCTTTTCTTCTGCAGCCACCATTTCCCGGCCCCTTGCATCATCTGTGTCTGAGACTGATTTAGAAGAAATGTGGTAGCTAACATATGTGAAAGCTAGCCCTTTATGAAACTCTTGATGCTGTGGCAGTGTTGGTTTAGGTTGCCCAATGCTGCTTCCTTTCTATACCAAAGTGGATGTGGTTATACTTCTAAAAGTATTTTTGTCACTGTGGCCTGTTTTGGTCAAGGAATTTTCTGCCAACATAAACCATCTGTGCAGAGTTGGGGTTACATGGAGTGTCTGTGTAGATACATCTCATAGTCTGCATTGTATTTTGGGAGACTGACATCAGTGGCTTTAGTTAGGACCAGGTAGTGCAAAAGGTGAAGGGTTTGTATGTTCACAGGCCGGCACTTGCTCTGTGTTTACGCTGACAAGAGCGTGGGTGTGATTAAGAACCAGGCCCTTATGTCACCTTTAAATTCAGTACAGCAGTATTGCTCTCACCTTCAGTAAGGGTTCTTGGCCCTGACATGGACAGCCTTGAAATACATCTCTTCTCCTGCTGAGAGAAGGTCAGGCACTGCAGCATTTCAATTCCATACTTCTGTTTTCTGCTCCAGCATAGGCCTTGCCCTCCCTTTACAGTCCTACTTTGTAATGAGGGTAATGGTATAGTTGTTGTATTTATCAGCGAAAAGCTGTTACCTGAAATAAACTGCTACCCATACTCCAAGACAGGAATTATTATCCAATACCCATTTCTAGTCCTTCACGTGCTTGAAGACCACTTTGTCCTGCTTAAGGAGTGAATGCTGTACTTAGATTGTGGAAGTCAGACTGTTTCTCATATGCATATTTTAACTGATAATGTATTTGACAGTGGTATTATTGTATGTCAATTGCTGCACGAATCTAATAAATTCCACTTAAAGACTCAGACATAGGTGTAATTGTAATGAAAGCATGTATCTATAGATTAACAAGAATAGCCCTTTTACTGAGAAGTTTTGTACCTCAGATGTTAATGACTTACTGCTAGATATTTTCATATTTTTTCATTTTGATTTTACTGAGACACACTATGAATGTATCTATGGCAATTAGAAATTTTTGGAATCTCTACCTGAAAGGCACTATGGAACATAATCTTATCCAAAAAGCAACAGTGAACAGTGAAAGCACATGAAGTCAGAAAGGACTGCTATTTGGACTGAGGAACTGGCACACTGTGCTTTACTTTGTTTATATCCATCCCTCAGTTGCATTTTTCAGAATTTTTTAAAGTGGTAGAAATCTGGGGTGTAGGAGAAGGTATTACAGGCAACTTTGCCCCTGATGAGTTACAGCTGTGTTAATTACAGCCTTACCCTTAATAGGTCACAGCTATATCTAATATAGATGAGTGTGATAAAAGGGTGGGTTGGTTAATTGGGGGATGGGAGGACTGCAGACAAGGAATGAGCTAAAGGAGGACTGAGAGAAAGGATGGACCAGACAGGGACTGACCAAATGAGTGAAAGAATTGCTGCTGTGAGGGGTCTGCTGTGAGGTCAGTCTGAGTCTGCCAGGGAAGCCTGCAGTGGGAGCTTGCTGTAGTCAGAGAATGCTGGAGTTGGAGTCAGGATAGCCAAGTCGTGAAGAAGAATAAACTGAGACCTTTTCATGCTGGTAAACAAGAGTGTGTGTGTCTCAGCTCATTTCTATCCCTAATGTGAGGTTTGCTGTGATACTGGGGCAATTTTCTCTGTTTATATTTACTCTGTCACAGCATCTGTCATCAAGTGTGTGCATATAGGTAAAGATAAATTGCTTTGTTTGGTGGGCTAATATTCCTGCAAGACACTACATTCTCTTTTTTACCATAGTCTTAATTGGCTGGTTGTGTCCTTCCTGTAAAAAGTCATCAGAAAAAGTCTTAAGCCAGGTTTTTTATGACTTTTCTTCCCTCCTCCATCTGGAAACTGTACATGAACATCCTTTAACTATCATGTTAGTTTATGGGAGCTAAATTTGACATGACATGTAGCATTGTCATCCTTAACTTCATATCGTCATCTGTTGTTCTGGTTAGCATCAAGCTCCTTTAATTGTAGTGGTCTTTGTCTGTCCTAATCTTTTCATGATGATTTATTTTATACATATTAATAGACAGTAATTTTGTGGTACAGATGAGGCTGTCTTCAGGTAATTTTTTTTTTTTTAATATAAAATTTCAGGGAAAAGAATTTTATCTTCCCCAGATGCCTTTAACCTTTGCAAACAGTATTATGCTTTGTAGTTACTTTGGAAGCTCTCTTATTTCTCTTCTGTATGGCTTATCTGACATGTCCGCTTCTTGGTTTTACCAAAGAAAAAAATTTTCTTGGTTTTACCAAAGAAAATCCCGTAGAGTCCCTCCCTGACCTGACCTGCCTATCCTGTAGCATTGCCATAAGTACTGTTTGGAAGTTGGTTATGTTTGTGTCAGCCCATTATTCCCTGTGCTTCCCTCATAATCAGGTATTTTTTATGGTGCAGAGAATACAGTTGGTACGGGTAGTACAACTTCAAATAATTAACCCTACCTGTGTACCGATCACATCAGTTAGATCTTTAGCAGTAATCCTGTGCATAGCTGTGAGTTTCACTTCCAAACTTCAGAAGACTTCTTTCCCACCGGTTTGGTTTTATTTGACCTTGAAACATAACTAAGACCCATAACGGGTAGCTAAGTATCATAAAATGGAGCAACAAGCCCCTAAAGTTAACACAGTTAGTGAAAAAAATGCTAGATAGGATGTGAAAGATTCCTCATCCAGTCCTGATAATAGTAAGCATGCTGCAAAAATATCCTTAGGGGATAAGGGCGGAAATGTGATGGACAAGCTGGTGAAAAATCCCACTGACCCTGGTGACTGGTATCCATTTGAAAGCCCTGGTTCCTCTTCAGATGTGCGGAATGTAGACATTGTATGATGTCCTGAACTGAGGTACTGAACTAAGGTAGCAAGGGATTGGTAAAGTAAACACATCATTTTCATCCTGCTCAAGAAACTCAGAGACAGGTGGCATCATCAGCATCATATATAAATCTTCTTCCACAACAGGAAGCTGGCAAAGAGAGAGAAAAAGGTGACTGCTGTGAAGTAGGCTTTCTAGGTAGGTTGACTTCGATGTTTGTGTAATTTCTACTGCCTGTGAGCTAGACTATAGGTATGATAATAAATACCCCTTTTCAGTGTTAGCAGCCTATGGTGTGAATTCTTGTCTTAAAAACTTCAGAATGCTGTATGGATGACAGGGAACCCACCCTTCCTGCTCATACTTTGTTTGCAGAATGTTTACCTCAAATGTGTATGCAACTTTGCAGTTCCTTGGAGAGGGGAGAAAAAAAATATTCAGATGGTATTCTAATCTAAGGTCACATAAGAAAAACCTTTTTGACTGTGAAGGTGACTGAACACTAGATGAGGTTGCCCAGAGAGGCTGTGAAGTCTCCATCTGTACTGATGCTCAAAATTCATCTGGGTGCTGCCCTGTGGAATTCGTTCTGGTAAAGCCTTGTCTGAACAGCAAGCTTGGACAAGGGATCTCCAGAGGTCCCTTCACACCTCAGCTTTGGAAAAGTCTGTCCTATGTGCACCAACTTAGGAAATGAGTCTTTCAGTCATAGAACAAAGCAGCAACTATCATCAGTCCTCATTGAGGTGGCCTTTGCTTGACTGCAGGTGGCCTAAAATGCTGCCATTTGGCTGTTGCTGTTTTCCAGTGTGAGAAGTAGATCATTGCAAGCCATCATGGCAAGCCCAGGAGAGAAAGAAGCCAAAGTGTGCATTTGATGACCTGTTTATTTGAGCAGAGGTTTTGCAGCATAGTGAGGTAGTTGCAGAAGTACCTCTGACAGAGGTGTCAGGATAAGTCCATTACAAGCACGTGGGAAAATTCCTAATAATATGTGAGTGGCAGTCCAAAAGCTTTAGCAGATGCAATAGCCACATGTGTTGCTGGCCCTGTGTGCCCTTGGAAAACTGTAAAATACTTCTCCATTGGTTCTGCATCTCTCGTAGGCAGCTGATGAAATGTCACTATTCTTCAAGCACAACATGCAGAACTATCACTGTAGTGGCTGCTCTGGAGAGATTTACAGCCTTTGTAGCCTCGGCAACACAGATAGGGAAAGGTTATCTTCATGTCTCCTCTTCTGCGTCTGCTGACAGGGAATTGCTTCTCACTGGCTACATAGGAGAGATTTATGGTCTGCACTCTCAAGAGTGTATGAGGTAACGTTTACCCCACATTGTCAATGTTCAGCAGGTGTTTGGAGTAGCAGTTTGAGTGACTGATCACATTTCAGCAGGACGAGATGTGACATTGCTTTTAGAAGTTGCAAGCATTTCATTTCATAGGTTTTTGCCTGCTTTAGTTGGAGAGGGAGAAGAAGGCATTTGAAACAGCTCACAACTAAATAATTAGCTGAGTTGATAGTGTGTATGTAATTGCTGTAGATTACAATTGAATTTTGTGATGCACTTAAAAAGGTATCTGTTTTTCTTTGAGTATTTGTACATTTCAGAAGCCTTCTCAATGATTGGGAGGGGTTTGGTCATGGTTTTTGGACAGAAGAGAAGGAAAATAGTGGAGGCCAAAGACAAGTGTGATTTTTCCTCAAGTATTTTTTCATAAACATGTTTAAAGGACAGTGCCAGGAAGGGATGAAGAGAAACGCATGCCCTGAAGTGATGTAGAAATTAGAAGGGAATCCTGTCTTTGTGTGAAGGATTTACTCAGTGAAATCCTGTTTACTGAAAAAACACTAGCCCTTTCAAAACTTAGACCTGCAAAGGTAGGTGGAGACTTCGTTAGCATTCAGTAGAAGTCAGACATGAAAACTGTATTAAAATAATCCAAATTTTTTTATTTTTTTACTTTTTCGTCACCAACCTGTTCTTTCACTGAAAAGAACAGTACTCTTAGATTAAGGATGCTGTTTCAGTACGATCATCAGCTCTTGGAAGTCAGAGCTGCAGGGGGACATGATGAATAACCACATGGCTAGACTGCAGCCTAAAAAAATAAAACCTAGAAAGACCCTGGCCCTGAGCAAGCTAAAAACTGGTGAATTCTAGTCCAGTACAGGTAAAAGCATAATACCTAAATGCAAATAAAAAAAAGGACAGGAAGAAATAGGTAGTGGGTTGATGAAGCTGTGACAAGAGCTTATAAAGAAACAAAAGAGGTGTCATGGGTCATTGTGAAAAAAAAATAGATAAATATGGCTGGAACAAGAAGGCATTGCTTTTTTTTCCAAATGTCTGGGACATTTGGAGTTCCCAGACGGAGCCAGAGTCTGGATCTTGATGAGAATGTGGACAGGATTGATTAATAGAGAAAAGCCTTTCTTGAAATGAACAAATATCTGCTTCCCTAAAATTGCTGCACCAACAAATGAGCCAAGGACATGGTTTAGTGCTGAGAAGGGGCAACAGGACCTGCTTCCTGCACATACCCCTGTGTGCTCAGGGAGCAAAAGGAGCCTTCAGTTCCTTGCAGGGGTGAGTGAGAAGGTGTAACACAAATTGGGGGATTATGTTTCCCCCAAAACATAAGTCTCACCTGAGCTACATATAAGTTACTCTTGGCTGGATTCAGATACAGAGCTTGGATTCCCATTCTTCATCATCACCTTAAGAGCAGCTCAGACAAACTTGTGTTCAGGCATGAAGAAGGGGAGACTCTGTTGTGCTCTGTCTCAAATTCATCCTCTCAGGAGGCAGGTATGTTGATGTCTTTTGCACCAACATAAACAGCTTGAGGAAATAAGATTTCTGACAGCCCACGGAAGCTGTTACAGACCTCGAGTGAATCAAGCCAGGTAATCAAGCTAATAGGGAGGCATCAGAAAGATGAATCACTATTATTCATATTGTGTGACAGCTAGAGTCCTCCACCCTTTGTGCTTGGCACTGTACAAAGCACATGCTAGAGGATGATCCTTGCCCTGAATTCTTGCTGTCAAATGAGAGTATGGACTGCTACAACTTGGAGAAGTGGGAGCAGGGCTGAATTTTACTAGCTGAAATCAGTAATGCTGGTTCACTTCTGGAATACTTTACAGGTCCACAGAAGATTATGGTAATTGCCTACATGGCCAAGCTGTTGCATGTGGTCTTTTGACAAGCGTGGCACAAGAGCTTTTGTTCACACTTTAGCATATTAGAGCCAAAATTCTTATTGGCGTGATCATCTTGTCCTGTTGTATGTTCCCACAGAATCTGATTACTCTGCCTGTTTGTGTGACTTCATTTCTCTTTCTTTTTCACTCTTAAAGACTGATTAAAATTTTAGTACTTAAGTGAAGTATCTGGGATTTATGGTGATTGTGACCTGGTACTTCATAAAGACGGTAATGTTATAAATAATGAATGACGAGACTGCAGATTAATACCACTGAGATGACCACAGTGCAACCAAATGTTCTTCTCACCATACATATGGAGCCACAAATCTGTATTTGGAGTTATAAATGCTCTTTCTAAAGAAGATTCTAAAAATACAAAGCATCCCAAACATGGCTTGCTGGTATTTTGTAAGCTAGGTTTTTCCTTACTTGTTTTCAATTATGCTGAAAAGGGCTCAAATGATCAGTGATCACTTACAGCTTTTAAAACCAGAAATTAATTAGCTGTCTGTTTTGGGGACAGAGAGTGATTCAGATTCAGGATGTTTCTTCTTCCTTGCTACTCTGATTATGTACACCTCCAAAGCTGCTAATAGTATTTCATGTAACTGTTTTGTGTAGGGTGTCATGTCAACAGTTTTCTGTTCTGCATTTCTTATAAGGACAAGTTCCTCGTGTATCTCCATTTTTCCATCCTGCTGTTGGCTCTTGCGGTGTCATTTCCTTCTGTTCTTGTTTCTTCCTTCCCACACACCTCCCCTCTCACAGGTTCACAGCATGATTACAGCCTAGAGCCTAACCCAGAGCTCGAGTGGAGCAGTTTGCAGCCACGGGGGGTTGCAGTGACCATGATTGAGACTGACAGAAGGAATCAAGCTTTCCACTTTTGTGAAGCATCTTCATGGCTACTGTGAGAAGCTCTGTGACATATGGCAATAGCCCTAAAGGAGGCTAAAGACATAGACACAACATCAGGAATGCCTTCTGCAGGATATTCGGATGCCAGACAGGACTTTTTCCTAGCCCATCCAGGAAATTTAATGTGCAGTTCTAACCTTGCTCACCATTCCTTTTATTTTTCCACGATTCAGATTTAAATAGCACCTCCTAATAAATTGTTAACAACGGAATTCCTCTTGCAATTCCATTTTTCCTTCCCACCACAAGCTCCACCGTTCCTGTGCAAACACGTGTGTGCTGCTCCATGTGCCCTCTGCACACAGCCACTGCCTCTGCTTTGCATTAGCAGCCCTGTTTGAGCTTGGCATACGCTGTACCTCATATGTGTAGTTTGCATTAGTGTTCCCTTTTTGATCAGTCTGTTTGAGAACCCAGCAAACAGGAAGGTAGCCACCCTCTTATGTTGATAGTTCTCTAATGGCAAGCGTTCTCACCCTGTTGTCCCAGCTCTTCTCAGCCAGTTGCACCATATTTAGGGCAAATTTGAAGCTCAGCCAAGCTGACAGTCAAAGTTCCCCTCGATAAAGCCTCCAACAGCAGGAGGCTCCCGATGGTGTTGTCATTCTCATGCCTACTGCTCAGGTTTTTATTTTTTGCCCTAACACATGGGATATGCTAAACATGAGATGAAGGAATGGGCAGTTCTTAGATATCCATCATGAAATATGATACATATCTGAGTGCTACAGATTTTGATTTTCCTTTACCAGTTGTATTAGCAATTGTAGCAGCTGAAGCAGTGGTCCCTACAGTGAAGTTGTATCTGTTTTCTAGTCCAGTTTTCTTTTTCAAACTCTGTGAATTCCTGAAACTTTTGCTATCTGAAGTACTCCAGGCTTTGTCTCTGTTTTACTTGAATCAAAGTTAACCAATTTTTTTTTGCTTTTCTTTGAAAAATGATTGAAGACTCCCTCAAAATCAAATCAGGCAAGCTACAAAGTTTGTTAGCTATGCACACAAAGTGGCTTCATTCTGGAAACTGAAATACGGCGTGAAAGCAGTCTTTGGTCAGACATCATGTATTTCATTGCCACTGGCTTTGACTTTGTTGGTCTCCCTGGCAAATGGTGAATGTGTGGACTTGCTAATTGTTTAAGTAAAGTTAAAATAAGGAGTTTACTCTTCTGTTGTAGACAGGTGAATGTTGTCACTTTTAGGTAAAGCTTCCATGATCATTAAGAGGATCAATAAGGCTTGTGTAGGTTAAACTTAACTTTCTGAATCTTCAGTGGTTGTGTTTCAATAAGTCTGTGAGCTCCATATGCTGTAGCTGTACCCAGTGTTAACTCAGGCATTGAGATGGCTGTGGGAATTAGCCCTCAGCCCTCCAGCTGGCTCTGAAGTTGTTGTTCACGTAGCTGCATGTCAATCTTCAGCTGCTTGGAGCTGTGTATGGGGAGGAGCAGGGGCTGGACCAGTTCTGTCAGCAGCTGAAGCTGGCTTGCAGCAGCTTGAGTCTCCCACAAGGGCATCCTGATAGCCTCTAATCCTGTCCCAGAGGGGGACAAAGCAGGAAGTGCCAGGCTCTGTGCAGAGCAGCTTTACACTGGCAGAGCTCTCCACATGGAAGGATTTCCTGCAGCCCGTGCATTATTGCTGGAGTGGAAGGACACAAAGGCAGCCTGGTAGCTCCAAGGATCTGGATTCCAGACTTCAGTGGCTGTGTGGGAGGTCTGAGGGTCAAAGGCCCAGACCCAGGCATGCCTATATGTTCTTCCTCTTGCCTGTATCAGACTCCCATCTCCTTCACACTTCCACAAAAACTCCTGGATGTTTTGAGAAAAACTGCACGTTGATTGCCTGTCTGTCCGCTGCAAGTGTATGGGAGATGAGGTCATGTGGGAAAAAGGCTCCAGTGGAGCCAAGAGGAATGTGGAATTTGGGCAGCAGCCAAATCCAGATTACTCTTACATGGCCATCTGCACCTGTGTTTGTGGAGGTGGGGATTTCTGATGCTGCTGAACTGACTCAGCAGTTGTACACACAAGGGCTGGCAAGGTTTCTCCCCTCTCCTTTCATCTGCTCAGTGTCACTGCCAACACCCCATCATTCCCATCCAGGTGCAAGTAATCTCTATCAGAAGAACTCATCCCAGGAACTGACATGAGACGGATAGTAGAGGAACAACTGCTGAGGTGCTACATCCAGAAAATACTGGCTCATTGTGTACAACACGCCTCTCTGTAAAGCACCATGCCCTGGAACTGTGGTCTGGAGGGAACAGCACACATGGTTTTCTGTAAGCCCTGTCCTGCTTTCAACACAGGCCCATAAAAGGAGGTGTTGGTGGTAGTGACCACTGCTCTCTCCACAGTGCCGGAGTGGACTTGTCTGTATTGGGACTGTCTCTGCAGGATTTCCTTTTGTCTCGGAGTTTGGGCCTGTAATGCAAACAGAAACGGAAATTACTGGGTTTTATGTACATCACCAGTGTGCTTGTACTTCTGGGGACAAAGAGGCTAGATAGGTGTTCCAAGTAGCCTTAAAACAATGAAGAAACTTAATGCATAGATGTGTGCAGAAGAAAATTATAAAAATAAAACAAAAAATTACAGAGTGATAGAGATGAATGTAGGTGGCAATATTGCCTCTTGGTTTGCGAAAAGGGAAGATTTTCCATATCTGTGGAATAGGCATCAATAGCATCTATACCGTTCTGTGCTTTATAATCAGCCAAGAAGGTAAATCAGAGACAAGCAGAAATTAAGAGAGCTATAACAAGCTCCCTAATGGTCCCACTGTCCTTTGTGTGAGCACCAACCTGACACAGAAGGCAGTGAGGCATGCACTGTTCACACTCTAACTCCATTATGTGGGGGTATGCTAATAAGCATATTTCTCTGACCCCCAAACTACCAACCTCATGTTATCTGCCATGGGAATTCCACGCTCTCCAGTGAGAGTTGTGTTACCCAGAGATGAACTGCCATAGAGAAAATATCCAAGTAAACAAACATATGCTTAGTGACCTAATTAAGCAGAATGTTTATATTCCATTCAAGTATGAGACCATTTCAGTTTATTTCCTGTTCTGCATTCTAATTTTGCTGTCAGAAGTATAAACAACTGACTGTGGAGTTTTTGTCTCTCAACAACTGACCCCATCAGACATTGAAAATACACCGAAGATACGAGGTGTCAAGGAGTATCAGCAAACCTTTCACTTCAGAGAGAAGTGGAAATGATAATTATTCCACTGATCTCAACTTATTTCCTTGCATTTTTCCACATCATCTAATAACTCAATTAAGTAGCCTATACACTTAGGAAAAGTGTTTTTAATGGAGTTCACTAGCCAATTAATTGCAATGTAGAATAAAACAGTCACAGTATCATGTTTTATCGTAGTTTTTTGGGCGATACCAGAACAATAAGGCCTAATGTTAATAGCAGAGCAAAACTGTTTATAGAGAAAAATTGTTTGAGGGCAGTCTTCCTGCCAGGATGCAGGGTTGTCCTGCAAAACTCAATATGGTCTCAGATAAAGGCCATCCACATCTGTGCCAAAGGATGTGCAGAAATACGGACATAAATACGTGTGCAGTAGCTCTGTGCACCACTTACTTCAGGTTTGTATGTCCATGAACTTAAGTTGTTCCCAAAGTAAAATTGAAAAGTGAAGAGAGGATAGCAGTGTGAAATTGATTGGGAAAGTCAGAATTTGCCATTTAGGAGGACAAAGGTGGAGAAGTTTGATACAGTGTATAATTAGTGCAATCTGACAAGGAAGAGGCATTTGCAGGATGTGCTGTGTCAGTTCATTTTCTAGGCAACATGTTGGTTACATGTGGTAGCAGTGTAGTAAAATAATATTTATTTCTACATAAATAATTAGGGAAGGATGCAGCTTTCATGAAAGAACATGCCTTTGGTATAATACTGCTGTTGCAGGCATGCCACTAAAAACTGGCTGCTGTTTGAACTACCCCTCAGCTGGAGTAGTCCTTGAGGAGTTGCACAGGCCAAAGGGCTTTAATGAGTACTGTCCTGTTAGGTCTGAAGCCTGTTAAATCAGCACTAGAAATTTCCATCAGTTATGAAGTTCAGCAGTGAGTCAGTGATGTTACCCACTTTGGGGGCAGAGAGGGTATGTATGTACCTGTACACAAATTCATATACATGAAACAAAGATTTCTTTGTTTTGTCTATTGAATTTTCTATAAATCACTTAAATGGGACAGTAGGAAAGTGTGTTCTGTGCTGTAAATAATGGAGTATATTAAAAATCATCATAAAAAGTACCATTTCACTGAGATAAATCACATCAGTGAGTTCATCAGTTAACCAGTTAAACATGTATGAAGTCTCGTGAGTGCTTTATAGTCATTTTGAAATGTGGTTGTATACTTACTTACATTAATAGAAATATAATGGCTTTTTTAACAATATACAGGAGTACAGAATTTGTATAGATATGTTTGTGTCTGTATACATATTTATACATTTGCAGTTTAATGAATAATCCAGGACTGAAATTGTGTTCAGCTCTTACTTCCAGTCTTTCAATATAAGTAGGATCATCTGAGCCAAATATGAGGAAGACTCTTCCTCTCAGACCCTGCTTCTTACACAGAAAAAAGCTTCAGGGCTGGGGGCAAGTCATTCTTCAGGCTTCTCCCAGCCTCGTTCTTTCCTTTTTTGATGTCCTCAGATGCTCCCAAGGACTTTGGGGGCTTTTTGAGCTCAGCTCGGAGCTGCCTGCCAGTCCCATTGGGTGCCATTTCCTCTTCAAAGAGCTATTCCTGCAGCTGCTCCCTTCTGCACAGGGAGCGGAAGCCTTTGAATTTGCTGCAGCTTTGCTGCACAGTCTGTTGGAACAGCTCGCATCAAAAAGGAGAGGAGGAGAAGTGCTTGTATCTGTTTAAATTAATTATAGAGGCTCCAGCAGAAATGTGAAGGCAAACAGAGAGAGGAGACCTGATTTGTGGGGTACTTCTTAGAAAATCAATTGCTAATCTCTGCATCGACTTTCTGCTCCTGGCACAGAATGAAGCAGCCGTGCCAGAAATTCTTTTTACAGGAAATGTTGTCCAATGGGACAGACAGACATCGTGTGATCAGCTCAATAGCTACAGTGCTGCTAGGGAGCACCACAGAGAGGTTAAATCTTCAGCTGCTTTGATAATGGAAAGGTTCAAACCTGTAAACAACATGAAGAAGTCACTTCAAAAATTACACCAAAAAAATCACATCTTTATTTGCAGGCTGGGCAGCCTCTGAAGTCCCCTGATCTGCTTGAGGGACCTGTTTGGCCCTGCGGCGACCCAGAAACTAGGCCCCATAGAAGTCCCTTTGTCTTCCATCACGTGGGAGGTGCTGCACAGAGAGGTGGTTATGCTCAGCAGTGATTGCAGATGAACCATGGGGAAGAGGATATTACATCGGGTGAGCATGTGATGAGTTCCTTACTCCATGATGGAGATCAGAAATTGTCCTGGAACATACTGAAAAATAGAAGGATTGAAACAGGTTGGGGTTTGTTTTTTGGCCCGCAAGTCAGCTTTGTTGCTTCCAGGTGTGGTGGAAGGCAAGAGGAATCATTCCCTGTGTGAGGCACTAACATTGGTCAGACTGACAGACTGTTAAACTGTTTTGACCAGGAGAACTGGAGAAGACCTTAAAGACAGCAGAATAATTGCAGCCTTTCCAGCAGCCCTGTAAGGCTGAGACTTATGGCAAGTATATACTGTTCTGTACATCAAATGAGAGAGATTATGCAGCATCCACCTTGAGAGGAGTTTGAACTACTGTGTCCTTGACCATGTGGTGCCAGCATCCTTCATATGAAGTCATCAGAAGCAATGAGCTTGGGTTTAAATGTCATGCTAAAAAGTGGGTTCACTCTTAGCTAAGATTTATCAGAGGTTTTGCCTGAAAGGAACTGACTTACAGGAAGATGCCTGGTCTGCATATCTGATTAGGGGAAATAGGCAATATTTCCCTCTATTCTTTTATTCCTGTGGCTTAATCTTTGTGTGTGTGTGTGTAGAATACACACTGCATATTGTGTGTGTACTGTGGAAATTAGCTTAGCAGTAGCAGTGCTGATTCTCTTTTACATCTGCATTCAGTAATACAGGCAGACTTTGAAAGTAGGTGGTTTGGGTTTCATTGCTTCACATATTCCTCAGCTGTGGTTCAAGTCTGTTGTTGCTTTGGCTTAGGGGTCTGGGGACATTGTGCCAACAGCAGAAACTGATCTCAAGTGTTGGATGTGTGACAGATACTGTGGCATGAACTTCTTAGGTGGCATCTCCTCATCCCTCAGTTGCCCTTTGAAAGGATGAAACAGTCTTCCAGCCAGAAGGTCTCTAGCTCCTTTGTCCCAGCTTTGCGGCTTGAATTGCCGCCGGTTTGAGAGTCATGACAGAGTCGGATATGAGCAAATGCGGGAATAATGATATCTTGCTACTTGAGGATTCAGGGTTCAGTGGACCCCTAAGGTGTATGCACCACTTTAGGAAGAGGAACTCTGGATTTTAATAAGCAGCTGATACTTAGGAGGCCAAAGCAGGGTTCTGAGCTTCTCTCTTTAGAAAGAAGCAGTACTCAAGATAGCAGGCTTGGATGCTTCTGGAGTTGCTGTCCATGGATAAATGCTCTTTACAGAAGAAAAGACATTCTCCAGCTCTGCCTTGCAGAATTATTCCATGCTTTTGCTGAACTGAGAGGAACAAGTTCGTTTTGGGGCAATAATGGAGATGGCTTTTCCCATAATGTACCAGTCTTAATAGCATATTCTGTCTGCGGTGTTTTTCTCTGCCTGGTACATTTGGCTGCACTAAATCAGAGTGAATTTATAATCTTCTACTTCTGGAGGAGGTGGCAGGAAGGCAGATGACTACAGTACCTCTTATAGAATATTATTATAAAAGAAGTGTGAATTACCTCCTAGCCTCTCATGCTGTTGAAAAATTGATTTGAATGACATTTTCAAGGTGTTGTTTCTAAGACATTCAGTAATTGTCATTCATCCATGAATGGTTAGTGAGATGAATAACAAAAAGTTGTTTTGGATTCATAAGAGGAAGTGTTAAAAAATACCATTTGGAAAAAAACCCTGGTTATGCTAAATTCTCCTGTGAATCTAAACAGCACCAAGGTTATCTAAGTGGTTTTAGGTAATCCAGTAATTGTGAAAAAGATTATTTGAGACATAGAAGCAGAAAGATCATTTCCTTTTGTTTGTGGACTCTTAAGAGTTATCTGACATGGGCAGATGCATACGATACAGCAATGTGGCTTTAATAAAATAAAACAAGCCTCCTTGCTGGCCATTCTTTAGGCAAATAAAATATAGCAGCATTGCTTTTGAGTTCATTCATTCTTTCAGCAAGCAAATGTCAGAATTCAAACATGGCAAAGAGAGAGGAGGGAAATGAATGGATCTTAGAGGACTTCATCTTTGAGTGGAAACCTTTGGGTGGAAAATAATTGACCTGCAAGAAGACATATACTTACTGGGTAGTTGCATGTAGACTTTAGGAAAAGCTTACAATATTCTTTCTGAGGATATTACAAAGAGGTGGTGTGCCTCAAGAAACCAGAATACTTCATCAGGATTTAAAGATCCATGTAGTTCTCATAGACACATGCTAATGGGTGAAAACAACCAAGTGTGTTATTTTGAAGGTGCATGACACTTTAAAATTGCTATCTTAGGTTGAAAATGGAAGGAATTATATAAATACAGAACATCTCCCTGAGCAGCACTGGCACAGCATCAGCACTGTCTGTTTAACATTTACCCCCCATTAGGGGGCTGGAGTGGGCAAGTTCCTGGGAGGGGACACAACCAGGGCAGCTGAGCCAAATTAACCAAAGGGATATTCCATACCATATGACATCAGCTCAGGTATAAAAGCCAGGGGAAGGAGGAGGAACGTAGGGCATTCATTATTTTACAGTGTTCACCTTCTGGAGCAACTCCTGTGTGTGCTGAAGCCCTGCATCCTGGGAAGTGGCTGAACATCACTTGCTGATGGGAAGTAGAGACTAAACTTTTTTTCTCCTTTACTTATGCACATGCAAACTTTTGCTTTAGTAAAATGCTTTATCTCAACCTACTGGTTGTTTTCCATCTTGCATTCTCTCCCCGTCCCGCTGGGAGGGGGAATGATAGAGTGGCTTAGTGGGCACCTGATGTCCAGCCAAGGTCAACCCACTACAGATACATACATCCTTCAAAAATATCATTAGCAGTGCTGAGCTTCCATACTGTGGGTCTGATTTGCAAAACTTATATCTGCACAAAAGCAATCAGTAAAGCAAGTATTTTTTGGTTCCTTACAAGAAAAAAATTATGCTAAAGAAATAGGTTTCTAAGGAAATGTTAAGAGCACATAATAAAAAAAATCTTCTACCTATCTACTTCTGTGATATCTGTTTATAGAGTGTGCTTTGACTCACATGTCCTCCATCTGCTCTGTTCCGTCTATCAGTGCTTTTGCCATGCATACATCTGCTTGAGATGCAAGGTAAGTTGCCCATCTCTCACTGAGAAGTAAGCAGAGAGCATAAATATTTTTTGCCACATTAATAGTAAGAACTTGCACTTGCGATGTGCATTGCATTGTCTCTAGTGACTTCTGCACTTTGCCCACCCTCCTTGTGTTCCCTGAGCTCTGGATGTCCAGTTAGCTTGGGCTTTGCCACTGCTTTTTCTTTTTTTCCTGTCCTTGACAGACTTCCACAATGTTAAAAATACCAATGATGTGGGTCATTTCTCCCATTCCACATTTTAAACGGAACATCCTTAAACAATAACACTTTTTCTCCAACCTCCATAGGCTATCTTTGGAGGACTTCATAGCTGCACTGTCTCCATAAAGCCTGCCTGTTGCTGTGGCTATGAATGAAGCTGCACCTTGTCTTGAGTGTGATACTGGAATAGAGCATTAAGAAGAAAGATAGGACAGGGAATTTCTTTCCTATCAAAAGCCAGACAGGTCTTCCACTGATAAAGACTCTGTTAATGCCCATATTCACACTGTTCAGCACAGGTGAAGAGAGAATGAAGAAGCTGAGCAGCGCCTAGGCAATGTGAAGCTGGAAGCAGAAAGGGGAAAAGGGATTTTGAAGAAAAGAGGTGAAGGGTGGGAGGAGAAAAAATAATTCAGCTTGTGGTGGCTTATCCAAATGAAGTTGGCTGGAGGTTTCCCTGCTCTCACTACAACCAAGGCACCAAAACAGTAGTTGAAGTGATTTAGAAGTCCTTAGAGGGCAGAAAGCATGGTATCAAATACTGAAGACTTTTGCCATGTTACATTTAATCTAATTTTTGTTTTCTCACTTTCAGTTTGAAGGACCATTAAATACATCTGGAATTGATAAATGAATGAATAGACTGCCATTTACAAATCCTCACCCAAAATGAAAGTATGTGGCCTCCTGTTAAATGGGAGATTATTACTGTCCTAACATAGGCAGCAGCATTAGCAATGAGTCCAACAAAATTAAGGAGCTTTCTGAATGCTTTGACAAAGAGAATGCTAATAGCCTTGATGGAAAATGACTTTTAGCAAGACCTTCCAAATATTTCCTCCAATTTCAACTATACTTCAGTCCTACTACATGCATCTGTTCTTCTCAAAGGAATCCTAGCAGGCATTGGGACATTTTTCAACATCATTGGTCAATTACATTACCACCAGAGCTGGTCACAGATTAAATTCAAACACAGTTATGCTTCAGACAGACAGAAAGCCTACTGCTTCATGGACACTGGGGGTGGAAAAGTCATGCCAAGGGAATCACAACATGGCACCATCATTTTTTGCCTCCCCACTTTTCTAATCTGGGCCACCGTTGTGCTGGGGACCTCAGGAGCAGTGCGAAGATTCCATTACAGTTAGTGTTAAGGTTCAGAGAGTCAGAAATCGTAAGGCTCCAGGGACACTGGGACTGCAGAAGTCATGCCAAGGGCGTCACTCCAGGGCACCAACATTTCTACCTTCACACCTTTCTAATTTGGGTCACCCACAGTGCTATGGACCTCAGCCTTAGCACCAAGGTTCCATTATTATTAGGATTAGGGCTGGAGTTCAGAAAGCCAGTTCAGCTCAGGGGACACAGGGGCTGGAAAAGTCATGCGAAAGGAATCATGGCAGAGCAGCAAAATTGCTGCCTTCAGCCTTCACACCTTCCTAATCAGGAACACTCATGATGATGGAGTGAGGGGAAGCCACATGAAGAGTAGCTGAGGTCACTTGGTCTGTTCAGGCAGGGGAAGGGGAGACTGAGGGGCGACCTCGTAGTTCTCTACAGCTCCGATGAGGGGAAGAGGAGGAGCAGGCCCTGATCTCTGTGGTGACCAGTGACAGGACCCAGGGGACTGGCATGAAGTTGTGTCAGGGCAGGTTTAGGTTGGATATGAGGAAAAGGTTCTTCATTTAGAAGGTGGTTGGGCACTGGAATAGGCTCCCCAGGGATGTGGTCACAGCAAGAACCTGACAAAGTTCAAGGACTGTTTGAACAAGGCTCTTAGGAACATAGTGTGACTCTTGGGGTGTCTTGTGCAGGGTTAGGAGTTGGACTTCAGTAGTCTTTGTGGGCCCTTTCCAATTCAGGATATTCTATGCTTCTATACTTTTAAATGTAAAAAGGTGTTTCTGATTGACTCAAATAAATACTTCAACAATGTTTTATTTTTGAGTGGAAAAAGTAGAGTTGTTTTTACTTCAAAATTTTTTGAAAGGGCTAAATCCACATTGTTTGCATTTCACAGAAATAATATGTTTTTGTATTAACCCTTGCACCACAAAAACAACTGTAAGCAGTTGATTTTCTGCAACTCTCAACACTTAGAAAAGGATTTACTGGCCAAAAGGGCTGTTGACCTCTCCCAGACGCAGAGTGAGAAGACCTCTCCACTTTTTGGCCAAAACAGTTCATCATCCATCAAGTACACTGGGGGATGTACAGTAGAGATCTCCTTCAGTCCTTCTGCCTGGGGAAGGAGCTTATGTCTCAGCTACCAGCGGAGACGAAGGATCATTAGGGGTTTGCTGAAGAGTCAAGGCTCAGGTGTTAGTGCTGCCACTTACACACTGTATGTAAATAATTTATAGTTACAAAAACTCAGTTCTGTTTCTAAAACACACTGTTCCTGTTTGGTTCTTTAGACTTGTGGTTATTCCTAAAGGTGTTGTTGCCTTTTCCTGGGAAGAGGAGATGGGAAACAGTACAGAAACTCCTTCACAGATACTATGATGATGTTTCTGGCTCCCTGGTCAGGGAGTTGCATCCTTTCTGCATTCTGAGATGTGCCTAACTGAGGACTTGGCATGAATCCTTGAATCTCAACCATATGAGTCACTAAGATGCATGCCGCTAAGCCTGAGCTTGGGTTCGTGGAACCTGTCTAAGTTGCCCTGAAGCTGAAATCCATTGGTTTTAAGCCCCCAGTTGCTCTCTGCTTTCACCAGAAGAGAGGGATCAAAATGAGAATAAATTTAACAGGCAACGGCCCAAGTATTCCTCTGGCCTTTTTGTGTTCCCTCTAGCTTGTTTACATTGACATTTAGAGAGGCAGATGAGCTCACATTTAAAAAAATTTTGAAATAATCTGCTTTGATTGGGTGCCTAAACTATTGGATTTTATCCACATGATTTTCTTCTGCTGCCGTGAATGTAAGAGGTCAGTACATTGATGCCCTTAAGTAGCTGTGAGCTTCCCATCAATATTGTTCTGACTTTGACCCCCTGACAAGGGAGTGTTATAGTGGGCTGAGCCCAGTGGAAGGCATCGCCAGCACCTGCATTCCAGTTCAAAATCCATCACTGTTTGCCTTTTGCTTTGGTTTAGTCAAGATGCTTTTTCTTTCTCTGTGTATATGTCTTCACTGTGATAAAGTGCTTTTATTTTTCTTCCCCACTGTCTCACAGAAATATTTTAAGGGTTAATTGGAATTTTTATAACGCATACTGACAGTCAGAAGTTGTTGTAATTAATAAGACCGTTACAAAGAATTATGCTCTGGTAATCCTAACAGCTGAGCCCATAGGGTTGTCAAGGGTCTCTTATTCCACTTCTTGTCCCAGTTTGCTAAAACGTCTGGATTTTTGGTTTATTTCACTCCTTTGTTTTGCAGTAAAATGGAAAAGTGGTAGTTGATATTCCTGAGATGACAAAGCAGTCTCATGCACTGGAGAATGTGTTAGAGAGAGCTGTTTAAAGTTTAACGTTTGTCTAATGACTATAAGGTAGTATTAAGTCTTTTTATAGTAGTCCCTCTGCCCTTGGACATTGCATCAGAGCAGCAAGATTTTCCTATTTTGATTTTGTTCAATCTTGAAAGTCATTAAGAAGTTGGTTATAGGGCTGAAGAAGCCTGCCCAACAAGGCAGTCCAATAGGTCAAGTAATTAAAATACAAATATTACTCTACTGCCAGGTCCCTTCTGCAGAAGTGCCAGTACAGAGTTTAGTAACCTATTAAGAATGCACTGCAGCAGCAGCAGCAAAGGAGAAACAAGAGTGCCAAGTGTGTGTACATTTTGTACCCTCTCTCTACCCAGCGCTGCTGCCAGTCACACGGGCCGGGTTCGATCACTTAGGTGTTCTTGCTGAAAATAACACTGGCACAGGACCTTGCCTAGAAACTTGCAGAACTGCATTACACACGGGGGTGCCCCTGAGCAGCACTGCTTGACGACTTGCTAGCAGTTGCTCCAAGGTCTTAATGCAAATACAGTCTTACTTTGTGGGGGGGTTAAATGCCCTGGGGAAGCCCATAATGAGTAAACCAACGGTGTTAGGTGAGTATCCTCTGCTTTTGGCCTGCTTTTGCAATGCTCTTAAGTCAGTCCTCCTTCTCAGTTCTGGGATAGTAGCTGCCAGCCTTCCGGTCTCCACCATGGGCTCTTTATACCTTGTTGTCTTGGCTTGGCACGGACCCAAATCTGAGCCAGTCAGTCTTCAGCCAGCACAGCTGAGGTGGCTGCAGCTCTCTCAGTGGAGAGAGAGGCTCTAACCAGCCTTTCTCAGCTAGCCTGCTGTTTGGAAGAGGTCTCCCTTCTCTCACCCAGTTTCCTGTGCCCACCCAGCCCACCATGTTGCCTCCCACACCTGCACTGCAGCCTAATGCACTTGAGGTGGTTCTTAGATCTTTCTCTTAGCAAGGGGGTTATCCTTAGGGCTTCGTCCCAGTGGAAAATATCACTGCTATGGAGTTCAGGTGCTCCTAATTAGGTGAATATTTTCCCATTCCCAACAGACACCATTCCCCAGTATAAGGTCAATCAGTCTGAGGCAACTTGGGATCACAGTTATTCTTCAATTACACATTTGTAGTGATCTTCCCTGTTTAAAAGGGTTTATGCTGCAATTCTTGCACTTGAGTACTGCAACAGAACGATGTTAATAGCTAACATTATGAAACACATCTAGTGACTGCTTAGTCTATTCCCACCTCAAAGGCATTGCCATAATCTTCTGCTTCAAACACATACACACACCATTAATGTGACCATTAGCAATGAGGCAAATGTTGAACTGGGGATTTCTGACATCTTTCTGCTCCCCAGTTAAAAAATGGTGAGTTAAATTTCTATTAAGAAAAGAGTCTTCAAGAGAAAAAATACTCAAGAGATGCTTCAGAAGGGCAGTGGGCAGAAATACTGCAGGTCAGGTTGGTTCATCTCTCCTTCCTTTTCTGCTCTTACCCAAGAACCAAGGCGGTGCTATCAAAGACAATGTACAGACTGCAGCAACTTCTTACAGACCCAATGTTGGCCAGGGAGTGGAGATGGACAAGAGACACTGAGGGCTGACAAGACTGGCTATAAAGGCCAGTGACCATAACAGCCAGGCCATTAGGGTCATAGAATCAAAGGGTTGCTGAGGTAGGAAGGCACCCATAGGGATTGTTTTGTCCATACCCTCTGCTCAAGCACAGTCAGCTGGAGCCAGTGGCCTTGGATAGTGTCCAGTCAGGTTTTGAATACCACCAGGGATGGACACTCCACAACCTCTCTGGGGAACCACTTTCTGTGTCTGTGTCTGATCACCTTCAGAGTAAAAAAAAAAAAGCGTTTCTTATGTTTAAAGAAAAAAATTCATGAACCATTTGCATGTGTGGCTGACCTCTGTTCCAATGCTGGCATCCATCCCACAGCACAGAAGAGCTCAGACCAGCTGGAGCATACATGACAAAACTTCACAGACGACTGATTTCACAGCTTTATGAGCAGGTGCTGCAAAGGAGGTTCTGTCTGGAATCCCTGTGGCAATAGGGGAATACAGATAAAATTTCTAGTACCAAAAAATTCATTATGATACTACAATTATCACCAAAGTAATGAATTTTTTAGGCCACATTGATCAGGGCCATGGGAAGGAAACCAAGGGTTACTTCATTTTAACTACCTTGAACCTCATCTGGGAGACTGGAGCAGAAGTTCTTGAGGACTTTACTCCATGATAGGAGCTGTGATATCAAGTAGAGTAAGAAGTCTTCCTTCCTTCAGCATTCTCCCAAGTACAAGACATGAAACCACTCATCCCATTGCAACCCTACTGTGCACACACTGCTCTCCCTGCAACAACTGACTTTACACATGGTGATTGCTGTTTTGCTCCTCTGCTTGCTAGGAAAAATGCTACTGTGTACTGAAGAATCACTTTTTTCTTTTTTTCTTCAGTTCTCCTTCTTTTTTCACATTTAAAATAAAAAAAGTCATGCAGGCCACTGACAGCTCAGTGAGATCAGCTTGGCTGAGGACAGAGCTGTAAGTGAGGGAAGCAGAGACAGGCATACCAACATTAAACTGAAGAAAAAAAATCAGGCTGGAGTTTGCAAGAATACCAGAGAAGCCTATAGCTTTAATATTATGGATATCAGAGCTCCACTGCAACCTGATCATCTTGGAGCCCTTTGATACTCTGTATGTTCAGTATCACTGTCCTCTGGTGATATTTGTATATTGCCATCACTGTAATCCTCAAAAAGGTATTTGACAGTAAGAAAGGCCATTTCCCACTGAAAAGTTTTTTTTGTTTTTTCTTATCAAGCTCTGCATTATCTGTGTTAAAGCGAGATTACTTAAGTTTACAGAGTCTAAAAAGTAATGAAATGTGAAAGATAAACTATACAGCTGTGTTAACATCAGTTTTATTTGCATCTTCTATTTTACAGGATTCAGTAAATATGTACAGAATACATTTGCAGATTGCAATATCAATGTCCACATTTTCTGAGAAAAAAACAGATAAATAGAAATATGTTCTGTGTAAGGAATGTGGTTGGATTTTGCTCCAAAAGAAAACATCACTTGTAATTTACTGATATTTGACACTATAACAGTGTAACCTTTAGTTACATGATGTATATTGTTTTCAGCTCTCATCTCTTGGCAGGGATGGTTCACAGAAGACATGAATGCCTGAGTGCAGGCATGGATGAAGGGCAGAGCACCTGTCAGTCTCTGAATACATTCCTTTTCTCCTGCCCTTCTCCCCAAATGTGTACCTTTTCATGCTTGTCTAAACTGCACTTCAGCCATGCACTGTATTTGGATTTCAGAAAAAAGTGACGTTATCAGGATTCATATGTATTTAAGAACAAGGACAAACACTTTCTTGCATACTATACTGGTTAGCACTGAGATCTTTCTTAGTCCAAACATTTGTACACGTGATTTAATGTGATTCCATTTGTAAAAAGCATGCCACCCTCTTGAGACCCTTGTATTTATCTGCTTTCAATTACATTTGAAGTATTCTAAAAGTCTCCTATACTAATCCCATCCAAGTTGGAAGCCACATAGCTCATGCATGAGACTGTCAAACATGAGTAGTTGCAGATGTCAGTGCACCAGTGGCAGGAAGCCAGGAAGATAGATCAAGGCTTAGTCACTGAAAAATACACGCCAGCACATCTCAGATACATAGCATTGTAGCACCTCATGAGGAAAACATGTCGTGACAGGAAATCAATAACCTCTTAGAGGCGATCTGTTTCTGAAATATTCTTGATTAATTATGCCAGGGTGTGTTTGGCAACTTAGCCTGATCCAGCCTTAACCTAATGCTTTTTGCATGAAGCACTATTGTTACTAGTCTCATAAGTCAAATCTCATGGTCCAAGTTGGGTTTTAAAGGGTCAGGCTATAGATTTTGTAATGTCTTTGTGCCCGACATTGCTGTCTTTACTATGGTGTGTAGGCTTTTACTATCAATCAAAACAGCAGTTGTTTTAAGATGAACAATAGCATTTACAACTAATTGCATTTGAAGCAAAATGACTCCTAAATAAAGTGTGTCGTACAGTGGGTAAAACAAGTAGGCAACGCCAGTGTGTTTTCGTGGCAGAAGGTGTTCATTCAGGATGTTCCCTAGGCTTGTTTGCTCATGTGCCTTCTTTGCAGAGGAGAAGCAGCTCTAGGAGACCCACAAGCAGAGCTGCATCTCTGTCCTTCCCCTGCCGTCCTTCACGAACTCATTTTTGCCCTCAACAAGGTTTTCAACCACACCCACCACTCTGTCTGCCTTTCAACCAATGCAGGAAACCAGCCCATGCCTATTGGCTTTCCTGTGCCCCCACCACATAGCCCCCCCTTCCCTGCACCTCAACACATGCTAATGCGTTGGTCACTCCTGGTCTTAGTAATCTGGTGATGCCACTAAATCCAGCCTTGGCTTTCTGCATGCTGAGCACAGGGTGCAAGACCAGCAGCTGCCGTGGTGCCTGGCTATGGCTCGTCACCATCTATGGGGTGACTCGGCAGTAGCTGCTCGTGTGCAGCTGCTGTCACACAGCTTAGCCCTGCACTGTTGCACAGGCATGCACCTCTGCCTTGCAATGGAGTCGGTGCTCTTTAGAAGACTCAGGGCAATGCATGTCCGGTAAAACTGGACAGACAGACAGTGTGTTGAATGCAGCAGTAAAACTATTCTCACCTTAGTCTGCTACTGCTTTCTGTAATACAACAAAAAAGCTTAGGAGGTTATGTCCTCTAGAGCTATTTGTTAAAGGAGTTTACATGTACAATGTAAAGAAATAATGAAAGATAATAACAATATCTGTGAGATAAATTGTTTGAACCACATTGCAGATAGTTGCAATCACCATGTGACAGACCAAAGTTTGACCTTTGGCTACCTTGCCTACACAACACCCAATAAATCCAGTACCTCAGTAACCACTTCCAAGATTTTAGATTTCCGAATAGCATCAAAGAGTCACCACTTGAAAAAGAAACTGAGAAATAATGGGTTTTTTATTTTCCCAAGTGTGGAGTTTCTTTCCCCAAATTATACTCGCCCAAAGCCCGAGACAAGCAATATTTGGTGTCCTGGACTAGTGACAGATTCAGAGTCCAATGTTTTCAGGTTGGAAAGAGGATACTTTGGCTATCCTGAAGCCAAAAATATCCCTCTGTGAAAGCCTTAGAACTAGTCCTGGGAGATTGCCAGATGTTAGAATTTAATAAAGAATACTTTATGTACTGATAAACTTTTCAAGTTAGTTAAAGAGATTTAGAAAACATATTGATACAAATTATTTTTCCCCTTTTGAAGGCTTCAAGTCATGCTATGGAAAGAGTTCACTCTTCAGGGAGAGGAATACTATTTTCCATATGAGGAATCTCATTTAAACCATTAGTAAAATACATCTTCCAGCTCTCTAGTGATTTTTTTTGCTAGGAATACATGAGGCTCAATGACTTTACAAGCACTTTTTCAGCATGACCTGCAAAAACAGTCAAATATTCATTCAGGCAAATCAAATCTTGGTAACACATGTAAAAGTGTGTGTGTGTGTGTGTGTGTGTGTGTGTGTGTGTGTGTATAAACATTGATTTTAAGGATAATTTTAAGAGACAACAATATATTTCTTTGCCTAGATAAACCTTTTTGCAAATAGTAGTTTGATAAATTCTAGGGCAGGTGATTCAACTGGTAAATAAACTGAGAAAAATATGTAGAAAAATTACTTGCATAACACTGTGATTAATGAGTGCTCCTTGCACAGGATACATCTGTGTGTATATTCCAAGTTGTTAGTAGCATGTTTTTTCTAAGGATTTCATGGCAAAAATAAGGACTTGAGGTTGAAAGTAAATTAGGGTCTACAGGGTTTGCTCACCTGTGGCTGAATGCACAGAACCAGGACTTTGTTGATTATCTTGTATTTTAAACGTCTGCTAAGGGTCAAGCAGTGCCTGCTGGCAGGAGCAGACTGGGGGGTTTGGGCATGGCACAGAATGAACAAGAAAGCCTGGATATGGGATCCCAGCAAAAGGAGAGAGTTGATTTATGTGACATTGCATTTGGCATGTGTTTAATGATATCTGCATGCATGACGAGCATTAAAAGTAGTTACATGGAATTAAACAAAGTTAAAGAAAATAAAACACGTAGCAATGCTGTTCCATTTGACAGCATGGCACTGGTTTTACACACTTTCGCTATACTGTACGTGCTGTGTCTGGTCCCTACCCTCATCTCGTTTCAAGTCCAAGTGACCAAGATTTTGTGTGTCATGTTAGGGTATTAAGGATGGGAGCCACAAGAAAGCAGATTGGAGCAGCAGGAGCTGAGATGAGAGAGAGACAGATAGCTCAGAGAGAGACAATTGAAGAAGCCTCCAAAAGCAAAGGGGAACCAGGACAGGGGGTCAATCAGGGTAACAACTGATAGATGGTGAAAGGGCCAAGATGTCTCAAGGCTATAAACTTGAAGGATTAGATTGGCTTTCATACTAAATTTTTGTTATTTCTCTATACATGCTTGCTCATCTTAGGCTAACACCCAGGAAGGGAACTGAGGAATGTGAGGTGGTTCTTCATTCCTCCATAGCTACCCTACGTGACCTTGAGTGAGGCATGCCCTCTCCATCTTGACCTTCATCAAAATGAGGCTAGGATATCCTGCTCCTACAGATCAGGGCTGCTGTGAGGGTATGTTTAGTAACACTTTTGAGGCACTGAAGTGCTTTAGTGATTGGCACTGTGGAAATTCTATAGATAAACACCTATATATAACCTCCCTGACACTAGTACAGTCATAGGGTGAGATCAGATTGACACTGCTGTTTCAATATATAGTATATACTGCATGTGTCTGAAGAAACAAGAACAAAGCTGTCAACAGCAGGTATGTGTAGAGAAAGTAATACAAATCCTCTTAAATCAGGAATGCCATGTCCACTGTGTTTTTCTAGAGAAAGGAGGAAAAGAGGGGGTAACATTAAAGAGGAAGTATTCATTTTCTTTTCAAAGAACTCTACACTCTCATATTGATTGAAAATGGTTATCTTTGGCTCTTATGTGTTTCGTGGTGTTGTAAGGTATTGGTCTTTGTTTAGATCATATAATACTTCTTCCTCCCTCCAACCTACCATAACAATTAGTGAGCCGTCTGTGGCTGCCTTGGAGTGCATCCTGTGCATCAGCATGTCTCATTTAATAGTCATAATTTCTCATTTGTAAGAGGAAAAGTGCTACCAGCCCTTTCAGTCTCATAAGGGCTCAGACTCACTCAAGGATGCCAATTTATTATGCACCCAGCTCCTATAGCCTGCTGCTCTCTTTATGGATTAGGCTGCCTTGGTAGAAGGTATCATCCTTCAGATGACACATAAATACTCTCTTGCCAGCTGTTCCATTCTCAGAAGTTTCTCAGGGAGTAAATCATAATCATGCCCCTATTTTACTAGTTCCTGATCTGGTTTTCCATGGTACTCGGCTAGGAGCATGCAGAAAAATGAGCTGTATTGCTACTGTTACTCTACAAATGGCAGTGACTAAAACTGTAGGGATTTTTAGGCCTATTAGTACTGGTTTCCAGGGTGAACACACTAGTAGTGGTTTTAAATTTAGAGGAATAGGCGTAGGTCAGTTTGCTGCTGGTTTCTGTAAGCCTTTATCTCAAGATGCTACACAAACCCCTGAGAGGGAAGAAAGAGTGGCAGACAGACTGTTTCCCTCATTCTGACATGGAGCAGCTGTTTAACAACATAATCTTGTTGTGAGTTCAGAAGAAAAAGGGGAAGAGTATCATCCTGTTGATAGAAACTGTATTTTATAGGCAAATTTTAAAAGGCAGAAAGCAGAGGCAGCCAGAAAACACAGCAGTTTGCACAGAAGGGTGCAAAGAAGGGGGGCCCTGCCAAATTTATACCAGCATAAGTCTCAGGCACAGTGGCAGTGTGCTGCAGGGTAGTTTCCCTAGCAGATGTTGAAGCAGCTGCCCTTGCCAGGGCAGAGGCTTTGAAGTAGACACCGCTTTGGGTGGCAGATGTAGCTCTCCAGGTCCCAGTCTGCACAAGTTCTGTGGGTGAAAACCTGTCCACAGCCTCCTTGTTGCAGGGCACACCAGCACTCCCAGGAGGCTCCCAGTCCATCAGTTAATATGTTGGTGGACATCAAAACTGCACGGCAGCCCTTCTTGTCACTGAGCTTTCACTGACTCTTCAGAACATGGGCTGAATGTCATGATGTAGGCCTCAGAGGTGCACAGTATTTCCATTGAGCTAAAATGTCCTATACCCCTGTAGTTTTTAGTCTGACCAGATTGAGTAACAAGTCGCAGTCTGTTGGTTGAAATGAGTTACAATCAGAACTTTTGTGATCCTCAAACAGTTTAACCATTCCTACAGAACTTCTGTGAGCTACCTGAGCATCGGAGATGCCTCTGTAGACTGAAGTCCTTGTCATAAAGGTAGTTCTGGACAGTCAGTGCAGATCAGGAGGATGACTTGGGAAGACATCACTACCATGCTTGTGCTGACAATACATCAAAGCAGTCAATTTAGCACCTTCTGAAAAGTTTTAAGATTCCATTTAAAACACAGTTAAGGGAAGGAGAAAAGGCCAAGTAAGGTACTGTTGAAACCAGTGTTAAAAAAAGCAGCACTTACTGGTTGGGAGATAAAATATATAGTCAGGCTTTCAAGAATGAGCACTTAATTGCTTTAAGACTGTTACAGAACTCATTGTTAATGTACCTAATTTGCATAAAGTCTTTTTTTCCAACTAACTGTTGCAGAACACGCCTAAAATTGGGAGCACAGTCCTCCATCAAAGCTCAGCTTCCCAACCAGCACTGCAGTTGTGGTGCATATTTGTAATGCGATTTTCTAGTCTCAAATGTCATTAGGCACATATATACCATGTGGGGGGTGGTACATATTTTAGTAATATCTTTTGAAGAGTTACTAATGAGCAGAGTTTCTCTCAGGAAGCCGTGACAGTGGCTCTAGGAATTAATCCACCTGCAAGATCCCTGGATGGCTTTCTTTATAGTGTGTGCTAATTCAGCTCCACTCAGAGGTTGCTTCTTTGGAGGCAGTCCAAGAATGTCCAGAATGTCTTGTGGATCACATTCTCCATATGATAACCTTTCCATACATTTTGTCCAGGCTCTGTGCATTGTGCAGGTTTCTCTGTTTTCTAGCAGTTGGAGGTTTGGCAAGCCATATTTGTTCACCACTTGTACATGATGGGTCCTTGGAAAGCAATGCCATGTGGTAGACACAGAATGAGAGGAAGCTGCAGCTTTCCACTCTGCTGAAACCAGCACTTCCTGGCAAAAATATTTATCAAAGCTGTCTTTCCAGCAGCAGGGGCAGGCAGTGAGTCTGAGCAGGGCAATGCTGTGGCTGCGTAATGGGGGCTTATGGTCAACTCTTCAGCCCACAAAGTGGTCTTGGCAGATGAATCCTTCAGAGAGGGGTTAAAAATGGGTCTGAGGGCTGTCTGGCACTCCAGAGAAAAAAAGGTGCAGATAGCACCACAGTCACAGCTGAAGAAGCGAACTGGGTGCATTCCTTGCGAGTAGATGCAGTTACTGAGCCCTGAAAAAGCTCAGTCTAAGAGCTTCTGCTAATGATAACAGGGTTTGATATCTCCCCCACTGCTGCCTGTGTTGAGCTGGGGTCTGGGGACTACCCCGAGCCTGCAGTCACCACAGGGAACATGTGTAGAAAGGGTTGCCTTCCTGGGACAGCAGGAATGGTGCTCCCTGGTGTGGCTCAGCAGTGCTCAGCACAAGTCTCTTGTGTCAGCACAGTCATACAGACAAAACTATCTCACAGGGGCAGCTGGTCTCAGTGGGAGGAGAATAGGATGTCCAGGTAAAAATGTAGTTTTGCTCGTAACTACTTAGTCCATATTACAAGTGCCTTATCAATATAGCATTAATCAGTAGTGCTAACATAGTTTACTACTGTTATAATATACTAGTCATTATACTCTAATTACATATTTGTTCTTTTCTTAAAAACTTTTAATGGTGCAAAATGGCAACTACTGGAAAGCTGTTAGAGCAGCTAATCATCCTTACTGTTTAAACCTCCTTGTTATTTGAACTTCCTCATTCCTCAGTCGTCTCTGAAGTAAGCAAGCCCCAGGAGATACTTTGGCAAACAAGTACAGAAATGTGGTTTTGTCCCCCCGTGTGCCAGTAAGTAAAAGGGATCAGTCCCAGAGGTACCAGTCGGGTATGTTTGATCAGCACAGAGTGATCTTTAGGCAGGTCAGGGAAATATCAATGCTATTTTCTCTCTAAGCCTCAGATTCCCACTGGCCTGTTTATTCAGAAATCAGGTGGCAAAAACATTAGAGGATATGAAATCTTAGGCCCCCTGCAGAATACCCAGCCCTGATGGATCCCACTGCAAGCACATTTGACCCCTGATCATCTTCACTATGCTTCTAGAGTTTTAATTGGCTCTGTTGGATAGAAGGTATCCCAGACTACAAAATTTCATGTTTTTAAAATCAAGGTTTTTAGAGGAGTTGGAATGTAGAGAAAGGAAATTTTATCTTGGTTGTGGTTTGGTAGAGGATCTGAAGCAGCGCTTTAGAGTGGCACTTTCACAAAAGCATTTTAAACCAAAGTTCATACTCCAGATTTATAAAAGTGCAGTGTTTGCATGTAGCATTGACATTCGCTCTAACAGACTGAGATTAAAGATACACATCTCTTATTTTCTCCTTACACTTCTAATTCCACTGTACTTTTAACAGGATTTTGTACACAAACTCTTTAGTGGCACAGCTCATTATCTGCTTTTCCCCCCACCCCTTACCTTTAGAAAAGAGCAGAAGTGAGAATTTCGGAAAGTAATAACCTATTTTATTATATAACCACAAGAATTGGGAGGAGGGAAAGGAGAGGAGTATTCTAGATTAAAGCTTGATTGCTGAAATTATTTTAACTACTTTTTAATTGGCAAGCTGTTGAGTTGTTATCATCAATGAGGAGCTCATCTGCAAGCAGCACAGAAAGGAGTAAACATTTACACGGAGAAAGCAAGCTCACAAGCTCTGTAACAATCATCCACACAGTGCAGAGTTAAAACTAAATTACTGGATTGCAAGAATATATTGTACAAGGAGTATCAAGGGTGGAGTTTGGAATTAATAGCTGTTGTTTTCTTCTGGGTTTTTTGTTTTTTTTTCTCTGAATAAGTTATGGCAGCAGGGCAAGAGACATTTGCACAGCCTCCAGCTGCTCTGCTTTGGGGGCTCTGCAGAGCAAGGCACTCTCTCTCTTCCTGGAGACCTTTTCCATACAGATACAAGATGTGCAAGTGAATCTCCAGGGCTTGCTTTGCTGTCAGTCCTTGATCATGGATTCTGAAGGTCTTCTGCAGCTCATAGACCTCTCATCTAATGGTGGGCACCTTTATAGCAGACCACATGTAAAACATCTCTGCATTCCCTTGATGCTGATTTATACTGTTTAAAGGGATGGGGGTGGAACAAGTTGTTAAAAGATGAAGACAATCAAAGCTCCCCCAACTGCTGTATTATCCACCTGACATTCTCCAGATGCTAGTCATTAATTACTAATGCCTTGAAAATCAGAGCAGATATCCAATTCAATTATGTTACATCTCTCAGCAAGAGCATTTCCATTATCTTACCATTTCCCATTCAAACCATTCTTCTTTGCTGTTTTAAAAGGCTTAGACCCCACTGTGTTTCTTCTCAGCTGAACCTGTAATCCACACAAAGATATTTCTACTCCGTGCCTCTCCTGTCTGCATGCAGGTGAAAGTCAGTGTGGGTTTGCATGGTAATTATTGCAAATTTAAAAATCCAACCCTCCAGCATCCCCCAGAACTACATGAGGGCAGAATGTGGCCAGTATACGCCATAAATTTCCTTTCCAGTTGATGATCAAGTACTTGGGAAAGGACTGAACCTGCATTAGGACTTAGGCTGCCCTTGCAATCCTTACACCTCCAGGCCTTCCTTTGGAGTCAGCAGAAGAGTTCACAGTCAGTCTTACCAAGCCCTAGAGCTAAGCTCTCAACTGAAGTAATTGTCTTTAGATGCCAGCAAAAACTTGGCCCCATGGAGGCAAGGCAGGTTGTGTTTCTGGAGTCAACACTAATGCTGGTCTTAAGTGAGCTGTATATTCAGAAATTATGGGGTTTGTTTCCTGGCACAATTGTTCTTTGCTTATGTATATTTTCATGCCTGCCAGCACTCTGAAATGCAGACACTGAGTGTTGGGGGCAGGCTGGATGCAGTTTTTCATGCTGCTGACATTAATTGGATGAACAGGCCTTTGCAGAAGGGGCAGTGTAGGAAATGTGTATGGGAAAATAACAAAATAAGGAGTTTCACAGATAAATAAAGACAAGTGGCTGAAAATGGTTTTTACAGCTTTGGCTTTCATATGATTCATTTGGGAATCTAAAACTATTTTGCACAACTAACAAATTAAGATTCACAACACCTTTCTGAATACAATTGCTTCTGTCTTGCAGATGGAGGAACAGAGGTACTGATGCTATAATTTGAAAATATGTCCCCTGTTTTCAAGTCCCCAGATTGAGATACATTTAAACCTAATTCTCAGAAGCATTAAATATCTCCATTTATATTCATTCATTTGGCATTGTTTGTACTTAGTCTCTGAAAACCAGATGCATTGCCTTCCAACTAGAATGGTCAAAATAACTGAAGTGACATGGCAGAGATCACAGAGCAACTGCAGGGTCAGACTGGGGTTGGGTCCTGTGTCCCTTCATGACATATTTTCTTTTTTACTCACTGAGTATCTGCCTTGGATTCCTGAAAAAAACGAAAAAGCACATTCTGGCTGCTCAGCTTTCCTCTGCTCTCTCGAACAATAGGACATTATAGAGGTGATACTGGTTGGGTTGTTGAGCAATTTTATAGTTACTTTATCTTGTCTTTCTAACCATCAAGAATTGTCCTCGGGTGTCTGCCATGAAGTTTCTTATTGTAGAATTGAAATGAAAATATAGAGAACCATTTGTATCACCTGGTTTTCCCCATTGTTTTGGTTTTTTTTCCAGCATACAACAGTTTTGCCCTTTGTATTAATCGAGATGAGAACAACACATCATCAGTATCCCAGCAGGAGCTGTGGACTGGCTGCAGTGTGCACCTTCGCTGTTGGCTATATTTTATGGTAAGGGCTGTACATGCTGTGTTTTCGCATTGTATTGGGGGTTTTGTACTGCTAAATTTGGGCACATATTTCATTATGGATATAATCGCTAACAGATTCACGCTGCATGCCTCGTTTGGTCCAAGACCTGGGCTTTGTCTGGTTTCCCCAGATGCTTATATTTTTAGAAAGTATATGCCAAACCTCACACAACAGGAATTTGTTGAACAATCCCATGTAAGCAGTGGTCTTTCCAAGGGTACATTTTTCAACCTTTTTTCAAGCTAAATGTTTTCCTTGGACCTTAGTTTTATTGCTTGGGGTTTTTGTTCTATCAAATCAAATTGAGAATAGGCAAATGATTTCCTGCATCAGTATTTAAGCTGCAACAGAAAAGATAGAACACTGTCTTTTTTCTTTACTAGTTCATAAATTCTGTCTGTGAAACTGATTACAGAATAAGTCAGTAATCCAAACACTCTAAAGTTTGTTTTAAGAAATGCAAATGCTGGTGAGAAATTAAACTAAAACAGAAATAATCTTTCTTATACAACATTAAATTAAGTCTTTGGGCAATTTCTAATCAAGCACCTGACTTGCATGACAGAGTTAATATACTTTGGTCACACTAGTCTTTATTTTTCACTAAACCTTTGTTTTATTTATATTTCTCCTTTGATGACATCTATCCTTTATTCTTTCTGCATTTCATGACCCCCGTTTCATATTCTTTCTTTTCACTTCACAACATCCTTCTCTCAGCTAAGAAGGTATTTTCCAAAATTTCCACCAACCAAGAGAGATAAAACTAATGTGATAGTAACATGGTCTCAAGGCAGTCCTATCGCACTTCTTCAACTATGCAATTTGTGCCTTTGGTCCAGCAAAAGGGAGGTCATTATTCATATATATCCACACACACTCAGTGATCATACAATGCTAT
Organism: Nicator chloris; assembly: GCA_013400495.1. Taxonomy (NCBI): domain Eukaryota; kingdom Metazoa; phylum Chordata; class Aves; order Passeriformes; family Pycnonotidae; genus Nicator; species Nicator chloris. The sequence goes on along the minus strand of WAAE01006648.1, from coordinate 100,833 downwards.
TAATCCAGCTGAAGTGGGATGCTGTGTCCCAGGACAACGGCCACGTTCTGCCATTTGCTTTTATAAACATCCCTACTCTTCTTAAAAAAGAATAATATTTGTAATTGTAAGATAAGGGCAGCCTCATGCAAAAAGGCACATGATTATTCCTTCAGGAAAAACTAATTTATGTTTTTAACTCATATGTAGCAATGCTTAACTGTGATAGTTCTTGACCTTCCTCTAATGGTGCCTGGAGACAGATTGGCAGGTACCTATGGCTTGACTGCCTCTGGCAACACCTGCTTTCTCAAAATCATCTAAGTAGACACATGCAGTTAAATTCTTTAATAAGAATTTAAAATTGAAACAATCCAGTTTTACAAGTGAAATAAAACCAGATGTGTCTTAAAATCTTTTAAGAATCTTTAATTTAAGTATCATGTCATGGTCATCTAGCTTGATCCTGCCTGCTACAGTGCATCTGTATCCTGCAGCTACAAGGCTAAAGAAAATTGTAGGACAAGTAAAGCAGGAGAAGAAGATTCTGCATTAAATAATCACTGCTTTAATAATTATCCAGGCACAGATTATGGTCATGTCCCTTTGCTTTTACTGTTTATTGGTTTTGCCTAAACATATATTATTTCCAAAACAGATAGGGCTACTCTGAAGTGATTCACGTTCTTCCAAGTTGTGATTTCTCTCTAAATGAGATGAGACAATCTTAAAAGTTTATCCTGCTAAATTATGCACATACAACCCATTTCTCCTTCTACTGTTATGGAAGGAGGCCTTTGCAGGTTAGTGGAGGCAGACAAAAGCTACACTGTGCCATCACGTGCAAGTTCTGCATGTCTTCAGCCTGCAGGTGGTATTGAAGACTCTATCCAAGATGTACATGAGGCTGCAAGGCAAATCTTGGCCCCGTTGTGTCAATATGATACATCGTATTCACAGGTTGGAAAAATCTACCAGAAAGTATGAAAAGTGAGGAGTTTGTCATCCCTCTCATTCAGAGCATGCCTTCTTTACACAGCTGAAATCCACTGTCTTCCTGCTGCCAAGTGACCACATTGCAGTAGAGACCTTAATTACTCAGAAGGCTTGGAATTGCTAAACTGGGATTCGTTGTCCTTGTTGGCAGAACCCTCAAGGTTAGCACATTGTATTAAAATGAGACTATACCTGCAAATGACCTAGTTCCATACAGCCTGGTGGAACTTCCTTCCTTTGTACCTAGGGTTGACCATGAGTCCCGGTCTGGGGCTTAGGTCATGGTTTATGTATTTTTAACTAGAATTTAGGGATCTGCCACTTGAGAATTTGTCCTTTTGCCTATTCCATTTTTCCCTCAGCAGAAGTGTTTTCACTGCAACTCTCAGAATAAAGTGAAGACAGTTGCTAATCAGATGTTCTGTATGCTTTGGTCTTGAATTTTGAATTATCTTCCCATTGCAGCTGAAACTTTCTTACCATCCTACATGTTTTATGTATTGTGTTGCACTTTTTACTGGAAAGGAACATACAGGAGGATGTTGTTTAGGTTGGATTCTGTGAGTGCTTTTTTCACCTCCAAGTAGAGGAAAGCTTGTTTTATTTCATATGTGACTGAATCTGTCATGTATGAAAGAGGTGGTAGAATAGCACGTGCTTTTTTAAGTATAATTGGTAAATAAGAAAATTGGCAAACAATTCTGAATAGCATCACTGAAATTGGAAGAACATAGCTAAATAACTTGATATCTCCTGAGCATGATTCAGAGACTTGTTTTCTCAGAAACACCCTTTCTTGAAGAGTAAAAGCTTTTTATGTTTTTCTTTCTATTTTTTTGCATTCTTTCCCTTCAGTCAAAGAGTTTTAGAGTAGGCACACTTAGCTGATGCACTCTCCGTGAGAGGGAGCTCACAAGGAACTGTGCCCCAGCAGAGCATTCACAGACTTGTGTTGCTTGTTGCAGACCATACATGGACTTTCAGGATCAAGGCCATGGGATAAGATGGGAAAAGCCTATTGGCTTTATTTAGCATGGCTTGAAAAGGTCACAGTTTGTATTGAATTGTTAAATCTAGACAGTGCTAAGAAAATCAGAGCGTTTGCCAGTACTACCAGAAAATTCTGCCAATGAGCTTATGGAGTTGGTTGTCAAGGAACAGAAAGAGCCAGAAATGTGTTGCTCCTTGTAACAAGAATGACCTCATGGTAACTAATATCAGAGCCTAATATGTCCCTAAAATAAACTGAGACAAATACGTTTATTTTAAATGGTTTTCTTTTTCCCTCTACTTTTGAGCACTTCAGGATGCCAAAAAGCAGACACCAAGGATCTGACTCCACTGCTGTAGTTGTGCTAGGCTGCATGTTTGGGAGCAAAACACTCGATCTGCTCTCTTACTGCTATCTCAAATCCTCTAGGAGCTGCCTCCACATGTGCCAAGCTTGGACTTGATTCATTCTTTCATTCTTTTATAAATCTATTTAAAGAGCTTTTAAACTTTCATTTGAAAATAAAGTTTCTCTGGAAGTGACTTTAGGAGAGTTCTGTAGATTCGCTGAGGGAGAGCATTTAGATGGGGTAACTTGCTGAATTCTTCCTGAACAAATTTGAGAAAGGAATGTACACTGTGGATTTGGAATGAATTCGAGATTGATTCTATCAGGCTTGCTGTAGGATTTCCACTAGCTATTCTCTATAGAAGGAGAGGAAGATCAGAAAGAGCAGATGTTGGCACAGACTGCTAGGACAAACCTTGACATTCCAAAGAGGGGGGTGGTGGGTTAGAGTGTGAAGCTTGGTGACAATTGACAGTCATATTGATAAAGAAGGGCAGGATTGAGAAACCAGAAGGATTTTTGAGGTTGGTGGTGACAATGGAGCAGGAGAGACACAACATGGCTTTGCTAGGCTGTGCTGGGGTTAAAAGAAATGAACTAAAATCATTGGTTAAAAGAGAAGTGGCTAAGGAAACGTGCAGCTCACAGGTCAGCAGTTTCAAAGCTGAAATCGTGCAAGTAAGTGGGGAATGCTGGGAGAGGGAGAGAGAAACAGACTTTGAAATCAGAGTGGAAGGCTGAGGTAGAAGTGGATGATACATGAGACAATGCAGAGGAGGAGAAAAGAGTTGGAGCTGGAGCTGCCCAGAACAGGAAGAGTAGGAAGAAACAGAAGCAGCAGAAATAGGCCAGGGGAAGATTAGTGTCCCCTGTACCTGACCCAGAAGGAGGGTGGGAGGGCAGAAATGCTTTCAGCAAGAGAAGGCTCTATGGATCCCCAGCCTGTGTAGGTCTGACATAGCCATTGTGGACCTTTACTTTCTGGCTTGCCTCCACCTCCACATCCTCAAATGTTTCAGTCAAAGCAACAGCACAATCACAGATGACATGCATGGGTAATATGTTCCCACTTCCTTGTGCAGCTCCTTAAAATATAGCTCAAGAAGGCATAGCAACCATTACTATATTTAAAATGAAAAATTATTTATCAAAATAGATGACTGCCAGGGATGACAGTGCTTTGCAGTGAATCTGCTAGGTTTTTGTCATTGTAGCTACCTGTACATAAACACAAATTTCTGCTAAGCTTTTTTCATCCCAGAGGATGCCAGCACCATGTCATGCTGAGTACATTTTGGATGTAACATTATTTGCAACTGCACTTTCTCAGGACTTGTCTACTTCTGACTGCATAAGCCCCTCCACACCAGTAGCACATTCCTGTGACCCACGTATTGTTGTCCACTCAGACGAATGGAGAAGAATCCAGCATTAAGAAAATGGAACAAGAGAGGATGATCGCTGTTATTTCCTAAATGATGACTGTTTATTGAACTTACTTCTTTTAGTCTTTAAAATTTCTAAACTATGTACATTCCTGGTGTAGGTGTATTAGGTCTGGCTGGCTGTTAATATAAGAAGCCCAGCATCTTAATATAGCTGAGATCTTAAGAATTCTGATTAGATGCAGAACAAACTCTCCTGTGTTTTTGGGGGGTGTTATGAAGATGTGCCTCACATCAATCAGTCTTAGAAACCAAAAGTAGAACAAATTTAGCGTGGGTCATTGTGCTCCTGTCCCTGAAAGCACAAGATTGGTCCTACATTATAACCACAAATGATTTGTTCATTTGTTTTGAATGTCTCAGCTGCTGTAAGCCCATCACCTCGTTTGGAAGACATTCCACATTTTAGTAGCTCTGGGTAAAGCTATCACTCTTTGTGGAAATGGAAGAGAGTGATGCTGGAAAAGATCATGAAATAAAGGTGTAGAAAGTGCCTGTGTTCTGTTGTTTGTTAAAGAGTAGCCACTGGGAACTGGTCTACAATTTGTCTGGAAGCAAGGATTCAGCCTTCCTTTGTGCTAATCACTGGAAACAAGAGCACTGAAGATCTGGGAGAGGATTTGCTGCTGCAAGAAGTAACCAGAAAAGAACTGCCGTTCACAGATGAGAATTGTCATGTACCCAGGCTCCAGGTATAGCTGATGTCAGATGCTTCAGGAGAGCTTAGCAGACCATTATGAAACAATCAGCCTTCAAGGGGAGTTTTCTTCCAAAACTTATGTCAAAACGTAGGTGCTTAGATCCTTTGGTCTTGATGGTTTATATACCTTGTGCTCTTTAAAATTCGGCATAATAGTGTGCATTCTTATTGCTTGTACAATCTCCTGATTTCAGAAACTTGCTAGAGTTGCATGATAGGGCCTAGAGAAAAGAAGTGGACTAAGTGGGATTCCAGACTTCCATACTTCAAAACTTTTTTGAATATCTATATTTCAGTGATGAAATCACTGGAAGGTAGGGTAGAGCATTCCAGACATTAATTAGGTATCATTCAGGAAGATATTTCCATTATCAGACTTCAATTTCTTTTTTCTGGGTGTTGATGTGATTCTTCTGTCATGAGGAAGAGAATTGGGAACTCTTCACCCATTTTATGGCCATGCATTATTATTCTGTGTCCTTTCATTTCCTGCTCTTGAGATGTTGCATAGCCCCTCATCTACCAGCCCCTTTTTCCAGAACTCATAGTACAGGTTGTTGATGACTACAGATTATGATGAAGGACTCCAGCTGGGCAGGAAACGGGAGGAGACTCTCTCTGAGACTCCAGACCACAAAGTGCTGCTGAGCTGTGACAGCTGAGAGCAGCCACCATGAAGGAGCAACCATCTTCTGCAACATCTCCCATTACAAAATTCGTGTGGTGTCATGGTTATTGTCTGCCATTATACCCACTTGTTGAGCTTGATTCTACCAGGACTAAGGTCTTACACATGCTGTTGTTAACAGCTATATCATTTAAACTGACAGTACACATAAACCACAAGATTCCAACAAATTTTTGTGCTTAGTTTTCCTCATTAACAAAAGATCGATATAGAAAGAATAAATGTAAGTTTATGTTCCCTGCATAGTTTTCGTTTTCTCTTGATTACTTTGATAGGAGAGATATACAACATCTACTATATAGTAGAAGTGAAAAGCAGCTACAAAGTCACATTTTTTGACAGACTTGTGAAAAACAAGCAACACTGTGCATTTTCAAATAGCTTTTTCTGATTTCTACACCAACTGGTTGAAATTTTCTAAAAACAAATACTTTTTTTAACAGACATTTTAATTTGAATACAATGTGTGAATATTTCCATTCCTTCTCTTTTTCCTACTTCTAACAAATGGCTAGATGAACTCCATGACCTGTAACACATTCATCTTTGAAAATATAGTTATGTCTACATACAGCTGCTACTGTTCCAAATCACAGGGAGGTTCAGGTTAATTTTCTCTTCTCAGAAGTAGCCAGTCCAGTTTTAGTTTAAGCTTTATCTCTTCAGTTTCTTTCTATCTAAACGACTCATTTTTTACACGTGTTCAATAACAGTCTTCAATTTGATCTAGATTTGCACTCCTAAGTAAATATTAATGCATGCTTCCCTGTGCTTAACTAATAATGAGGTTGGATAAGAGTAATGGCTACTGGAATTGCAGCTCTGAAGGCATTCATTAACACTGGAAATCAGCACTCTTGTGCGGAAGCTTTATGAGAATGGTTGATCAGCCCTTTATAGTGCAGCCTCGAGACCGCCTGTATTCCAGCAGGAGCGAAGAAAGGCCACCAGGTGAGGTTTCCATGGCAGCAGCCGTCCCTTTGCTGCTCCCGTTTGTAGTACAGACAATGCCGGAGCAGTCAGTGTGTCACTGCTCAGTGCAGAGAAGGCTAAGACTACTGCACCCCAGCGTAGCCAGCAGCGTGGTGCAGCTCATTTTTAGAAGGATCAGGTGGGTTTGTTGTCTCCAGAGCGGTGCTTGCTCCTTCTTGTGCTCAAAGCAGTTCTGACAGTGGGGCCAGCCCGGGGACAGGCAAACAGCAGCTACACTGAAGGGCACGAGCAGCATCACCACACAGGGACTGGGCTCCTGTGTTGGGCAGCAGGGAGCAGAGTGCGTGAGCTGTCCGCAAAGCCTGAACTAACCAGAGATAGCTGGTTAGCTCCTGCTGATGTGCAGGAGCTCATCAGTGACTCATTGGTTGGATTTAGAAAATGCTTCCTCTTTCTAGCATAAATGTGTTCTAGTAAAAGCCACTTCTACTTGGTTCATGACGTTGGCTACATAGATGCCGTTTAGAAGGTCCCTTGAAAAGTCCCTCTGTAAAAGTACTTCATAGTCCTGGGAAGTTTCATCACACCAGAGAAAGTAAGTGAAAAGAGACTGGCTCTTTTTCAGTCTTTTTCCTTGGAGCTTGTTTTTCACAGAATGATCTTTAGAAAAAAAAAGCAAATGAAAACTGGAAAAAGCAAATGAAACTGGAAATTGTTAGGAAATAATAAACATTCCCAGCTAAGCCAACATGGTAGTAGGGGACATCCCATTACCTTCTACTCTACTGTCTCATCTTTTTCTTTCATCAAAAGGATCATGGTGTCCCCTGTTACCATGGGTTATGCAGGAACCCTTCATTTTTTTCATAGATAATTTTATCTTGTCTGGTTAATTCTATCACAGAAGAATACTGGGCAAAATAACTGTAAAATACAGAGATAATTTCCCATATGTGAACTGATTTGGAGAAAGGGGGATTTAATTGCATTTAAATCATGCAGATTAATCTACTGACACATGTAGTTTCCCAAGTGAAGTGTCCAACTGTTAAGGGTTTGGCTGTAATAAAAGCTTTTCCAAGGAAGAAGAAAGCTATGACAACCATAGACATTTCCAGGGTGATTGTTAAACAGGGATTCTGTACTCCCTGTGTGACAGAATTTTATGGTAACAGTTTTGTGTGGACTTCTCTGTCTCTGCTCTTTAGGAGCCTTTGACTGTTAATCTAGTGATCAAAAATCTTCCTTAAACAAATAGAAACATCAGCAAGTGAAGCAAATCATGTGGACATGGAAATCCCCATCTGTAACAGTCTCTGCAGCTGCTGTAGCTGTGCTTCACTGTGAGCTTTTCTCTCAAATTTCCAGGTCAGAAAGGAAAGGATTTACATTCTTGCAGAGAGCCCAGCAAAGCCCCAGCCTGCCTTCACTGAGCACTTTACCCAGTTAGCCTCTGAGATGTTTGCTCAGTTGTTTGTCAGTATTTGCTTTTCTTAACTTCCACCTACTGGAATGTGTGGACTCTCTCTGCTCCCTCTGACTTCACCACTCACTGCATCAGCTCTCAACACAAAAGCGATCCCATCAGAGGATACCGGTGTCCACTGCAGCCACACACAGCAAAACCACACACCTGGAGTGCTTCTTCAAGCTGCACTGCAGTAAAGCTGATGGTTTGTCTCTTGAGTTAGTGTACCAACAATGTCCTCTGTAGCTGAATGCTAAAAATCTCTGTCACCAGCAAACCACCATCAGTCCTTCTCCTTTACTGCATACTGGCTGTGGGGCTGGGCACTACTTTTGAGGTGTGTTTTTGTTTGACCTTTTAAAAATATATCTATCTTACCTAGAGAAAAATTACTAAATTCCAAATTATAGCAGGTAAGTGAAAGAAAAGGAGGACCAATCTAAAACACAGTTGCTGAAGAAATTACTCTCTCAAAGAGAATCTAAGCCATATGCTTCTGGCAAACCCAAAACCTGATTACCATGTGTAGCGAGGAAAAGTGAAAGAAAAACGCAAATGTGTGTGAAGTGAAAGTAGGATACTGCAGAAAGCAGAGAGAGATGGTAGGAGAGCCTGTAGAACCCTGAATGCTCTTAGGGTAAAGAACCTGCTTGGAACAGAGGCTGCTGCAGTTTCCAGCTTTGGCACGAAACAGGGGTTTCCTCGGAAATATAAGTGAGCAAGGAAATACCTGCCTACATCAGAAATGAAATCTGGCCAAGTGCTCATAATAAATTTAAAACAAAGCAGTAAGAATGTGGGAAATCAGTCATAGTTGCATCATTCGTGATGTCTTTTTGAGATGAATGTCATCCACATGCTCCAGTTCAGCTGCAGTTTGCAGGCCTTCCAAATAATTGCTTTTTGGGTTACAGTAGCTAAGCCTACAGCCAAGTTACTTTTGTAAAACAGGGCTGTAAGAGTCAGTGCTTGTTATTTTTGTTTTGTTTCAGGGTGTGCTGGATTCACCACGTTACAGGAGTGTGGGTGTACCCACTTCTTGAGCACCTCAGCCCAGGTGTCAAAATAATCTTTTTTGCAGCTGTTACTGTAATAATTAACATATTCTACTTGGTGGGAGAAGTCCTGAACAACTACATCTGGGATACACAAAAATGTGAGTATTGTTTTAGGAGTAATATCTCGTGAAATACACCATCAGGATTTGAGTGTGTTTCTCTGAAAGTGTCGAATGTTTAAAGCTGACTAAAACAAAGGAAAATGACAGAAGTTCCACTGAAACACTGAGCCCTTAAAAACAGACGGATGAACAGAATGGCTGCTGGAGAGCCTGAGGAGCTATGAATATGTATTCTGTTTTATAACTTACAGTACTAATTTAAGAGCTCTTGGCAATTACCTGAGATGTTTACAACCCACTTATTAGCTGATGAACCCATTAAATGTAGCTAGAATAAAGTATCATTCTGTGCAAATGCCATTAATGGTAAGCTTAAACTGAGGAATGAAAATACACTCTTTTAGTATTTTAGGGTATAAGGTGTTTTCTCACGTATTGATTTACTCAGGGAAAATGAACATGTTCTTGTCAGTGAAATAACAGGAAAGAAAGATCACTTTAGTGCAGGGTAAACATAACTGTGCAGACTCTACGTCATCTATCCTGCCTAGGCCACCTGTTGCTGAGGAGAGGAAAAGGGAAAATAAGACAAACACAAGATTAAAAGTAGGTTCTATGTTCCTTTTATCTATGAAAGATGTTTTTCATTTATCAAATTCAATGAAATAAGCAAAAAACATTCATAATAGCTGCTGCAGCAAATCACAACTGGAGGGAAATAAATCCACATGGTAGTTCATGGCACACACAACTCTCTTTAACGAGTCCTTCAATACCAGGTAGAATCTAATGCTAGAAGCTCAAAGCAGTTTTACTTTCCATTTGCTCATATTAGGATCCAGGTGCAAAATGCCTTTTTGATTTTGCTCTAGGGCCATCAATCACTGGTCACAATGTTCAAGACGGGTATTCAGTACTCAGTTTGATGTCAAATTCACATTTATTTAACTTCTTTAAGTTAATTCAGGAAAAGTGTTTCTAAAAAAGGCAGCTGCAAGGAATAATATCACTTGACCTAAGTCCTGTATGAAGAACAATAGTGTGGTAAAGAATCACATATTCTTAGCAAATCCATGAATAAATAGATGGTGGAAAATCTGCACTATTCCAAAGTATGCATAACAAAATCCCTGCTCCTTGCAGCCCGCCAACCTAGAGGAGCTAACTCAATTGGGTCATTCTCCCAATATCTTTCAAGGTTTACCCTGGCACTATTGTCCTCTCCATCATTTCCTTCATGTAGATAAGGAATATTGATCCCAAGTCCTTTGTGACTCAAGCACTTAAAAACAAAAAATGCCGTGAGTCACCTGCTGGTTTGCTGAGCTTGAAACACTTTGCACAAACTTTACCTGAAGTGTGTGGCAGGAGCACCACGAACAGCAGAGATGTAAAATTATGCCAGTCTGTCATCATGAGAGACATGGGAAAACATTATTTGAACACTGTACACTTAAAAGGGGCTTTTGAGCAGTAAGACTGCAAATCGAAACAGTCTGCCATGAGAAGATTTCTGGGGTGAGAAGGGGTTGTTCTGGGTTTGGAGTTTTTTTATTTGCCTCTGGAGATGCATTAAATAGAATCTCACTACTGACAAAATGATTTGCAGTTAGTTTTTCCAAGTTAAACCACAAACATGGTAGGGAAGGAAAAATTTGCCCTTTGTACAAGCCAGTGTCTGTCCACAATTTTGAGGATATCTGCATTCCTGCCAAACTATTTCATGCATCTGCAGTAGAGTGCTTCAGAAGAAAGGGAAGAGGTGCTTTCAAAAAAGCAAATAAAACAACTTTTAAAATTACTGGAAAAGTTCCTTCTAGGAGAAATCTGAAGACTTGAGGTTGGCTCTGGAGCAACATTGTAATCTTTTTGGTCCCAGTCTCTTGTTTTGGTTCTTAAACCTTCAACCGTGGGTCTGTCCTTACACCGGTGTGCCAGCAACACCCAGGGCCATTGTACTTGGGTGCTGGCAACATGCAGACCCATTTGTCTTGGTGTTGTTTCTTTCAGGAAGGCAGCTCTGCAGTTGAGCTTTCTAAGTGCAGATGAGTCTTATTGTTTCCCATATTGGTGGAATTCATTAACTATGTTTTTGAGGTGATTTACAGTGTACTTATTGCCTATGCATACATTGCACTAGCAGGTGATCTTACTTGTGACGGGATTTTTCTCTCAGCATTCTCAAGCATTGCTTCTTTTTTGCCTTTGGTTATCATCTTTCTTTTCCAGCATGCAGCAGGCCTGAAAACCTCCAAAAGAAATATTTGTGTTTGAGATGTCTGGCAGAGAGGGCTTAGTCAGAAGAACAATACTTTTGTCAGATACCAGTAGTAATTCATTGTCCAGGAACAGGCATATGAAATAGCTGAATGTTTCCATTGCCAGAAAAAACACAGCCCAGCCCAGGCTTTGCTCAGCACAGAAAAGAGACGAGTCCTGCAGCTAGAATAAGTTCTTTAAGGAGCCCTACACTCAACTCAGCCCTCCTGTTATTACTGAAAGAAATGGCCATTACAAGAAGAGAGAGGCATGCTCTCAGCCGTAATTGTTTCTTCATTCTGATACATTCATAAAAGGGAGATGTACCTGCAAATACTTAAAAATCCAACGTTGAAAGGGAGAGGGACTTCAAAATACCGAATTCTGAAACACTATTATTAAAATTTTCTTACAAAGTTGGTTGCTTAGATTCAGCTATAGTAACATGTATTTTAGTTTGGTAGCAGGTAAGCAGAGCAGGTGAGGGAACTAAGTGTTCCCAGACCCCTGCAGCTGTCAAAGGCTGGGCGTGCAGCAGGGGGTCAGGCTGATCTGAAAACGGCAGTGAGGGAGGGAGGAGTGTGCAACTCATTACTGGACAACCACTGCCATCAGGTGTGCAGATGCTCTTTTCCTTCACAGCAGGTGAGGTAACACATGTGAGCAAGTTCAGGAGAAACAACATCGATAAAGGGAAAAGAAAGATTAATGCATTAGAGGAACCTCTCTAAGCAAACTCTTCAGCTGCATCCATTGAGAGATTTTAAGAAGCTGCTCTCCATGTGTTTTCAGGTATTGAAGAAGGAAAAGAAAAGCCAAAATTGGAGTGAACAATAAGAGGCAACACAGAGGATTGTTTATGGCTCCATGGAAGATTTCTCATCCCCAACAGAGCTTGGCCTGGAGAGGAATCTTTTGGAAAGGAGGAAGTTTCATAGGCCCACTTCTCAGTGCAAGGATATTTTTGGATTTTATATGTGGGGAAAATTATTTTAGCTAAGAATAAGATTAATGTTTCAACCTCCAATTTCTCCATGCTTGCATGTGACATACACATATAAGATGTATATTGTCCTAGGGTGACATATATTTATCTCCAAAGCATTCTCAATGTGCATTTCTTGAATCAAATAAGTCATTAAACCATTAAGTCATTAGATCTTTTTACTTCTGCCAAGAAGAACAATGAGTCCATTCTCTGTATTGTTTGAGAAAAGCTTAACCAGGTAGGTCTAATACAGGAAAACAAAGCAATCCTATATATTTCAAATTACAGCATAGAATTGCATGAATGTATCTAAAGAAGAGTTCAGTCTGACTGAAATATTAATGTAACACTATGTAACAGCTGCCTTAAATTCGTTATGTTAATAATTTTACCAGTTCAGTGAAATCTTACTTGCAGTGTTAAGATCTTAAGACCTAAATAAAGATTAAATTATCCTTGCATTTCTGTTTCTTCATGTTGATTCTTGAAATTTTAGATGGATTGATGGCATTTGAATGATACATTTTCAGGTTTTCCAGTGTCAGCTGTAGATTATATAATTTCTACGTGAGGATTTTTCTTCTTATTTTCATAGTAAAATAACAGATCCTGGATTTTCAAGTTGTAACTTCTCAATAGGTGGGCTGAACTGTTCATGTTGTACGAGAGAGCGTGTAAGTCTTACCTCGGGAAGGCACATAAGCAAATGTTCAAAGTTAAGCATATGCCTGTTTGTATAAGAAATTCAATTGCAAACTACTAGTGATTGTTTAAGTTTGACATGATTCTGTTTAATTATTAGACAATCAAGAAGTAACTCTAGTAGACAGAAAAAATTGTCTAGAACTAAAATAAAATGAATAGAATAATTTTTAGCAAGAGGATATTTATTTAAAAAGTAGCTTTATGATCCAAATATTGGTATTCATATGACATACTTGTTCATTAGTCTATTTAGTTATTTATTTTAACACAGGCAGAGCACTTTGAGTATGTATACTGGTAATGTGTTCTTTTTAGTAACAGGATTTCTGCAGAGTTTTAATACGGTTTAACAATGTTTCTGCTGTGGAACAACTCTGGGGAAAAACTGATCTCATACAATTCATTACATGCCTCCACAGTACTTTTTAAATGTATTTATGTACACACTATCATACAAAACGGCACAAGTTCAACAACATGTTTTTTGGTTTGTTTCCTTCAAAAATAAGACTTGGTAATGATATTGTCTTTGTCCATCTGCTAGATTATTTTTAACTTGCTGATCAAGAGTTGCAAAGATTTCAAAGCTAAGCAAATTACTAGAAATTTCCTGGAAATAAGTGGCCAGATAAAGAAGGAGCTCCTCTAGTGATCCTACAGAGGGAGAGAACAGGACACACAAAAGCAGTAGAATTTGGAAGCAAATGGCCATAGCCCTGTGGCCTTGCATTAGGTATATTGTGTTCTGCTGTTCCTGAACTCCCCATTACATGTGCATGATGTCATTTGCAACAGGCTTTTAAAACTCAGGAAGGAAAGAAGGCATGGATTCAGTCATGTTTAGTGAGCTAGGAACTGTTTTAAGTCACTGCTTCCAAAAGCTGTGGTAGCACATGAAAGTAGTGGTGGACAATGAACGTTCTAGGAGATCTGGCTGTACTTTCCAACAGCAGCAACTGTGGCTTAGGGCGGGAAGCCCGAAGCACAAATCCTGTTGACTTTTTGTCATATGAAGAATTTGCATAACCTATGCTCTGCTGTTAAGTCTAGGACATTTTTATTTTCTTTTAAATTTTATTTCACGGGTATTGTTTCCTTCACAGAATTCAAGAATTCATTCTGATGGGAAGAATGTGTTAAGTAAAAATAAGAAGTGCCCAAATGCCACAAAGCTGTACCCATTCTACTTGAGCACGCACTGATCAGTCTGCTGTATATATGGCACCACTGAGTAATGAATGTCTGAGATCTCAAAAACTGACATTGATGGAAAGATTCCTCCTCGGCAAGTTTTGCACCTGCTCAAGACAGGTTTTTCTTCTAATACCCTGTCATTATATGCTATATAGGAAATGTAGTAAGAACATAAAGAGAACAGAGATGTCAGAGATCAAAATTGCATAGATGAATCCATAGGTAGGTGTCCAAGTAAAAGAAGGCTCCGTTTCAGAGGCATAGCATAGGCATGCTTTAAGTTGTCATCCCTCATATCTGTGAATCTGTGAATATTCAGCACCTCAAAAAAATAGACACCAAGCTTAGATCTCAGTTAAGCCCCTGAGGTTGGCAATGTTAGCCAAAGGCAATATATGTGACACAAAATGTGGTGGGTTCCATTTGGTTTAAGAAAATTTATAGTATTCCAAGAGGGTTTGAACTCAATTTGTCTTCTCACATCTCAAGAAGTTCTTCACCTCCTGTGAGCTTTGAATCATCGTACTTAAAGTCAAAAACATTTTAGAGCATTAAATCCAGCCTCTGATGTACGAACCATGATATAAATAACTTGGGGGCCTGTGTACCCAGAGAGCACTCTCCTAGACTGTGTTCATTCCCTTTAGGATTACACAATCCATCATTCTTAAGAAAGATGATGGATGAATGATGACTAAAATAAAAGTCACTTGTAAACGTGCCAAATTTCAACCATCTTGGCTGAAATTGTCGCTGAAAGGTATTTCTCTTGGGGGAACTAATTTTTTGGTGGAAAGCTTTTGTCAGAACAAGTCATTTATTTCCAAGTGCAACTCTACAAAAAAAAAAAAGTCTGGAAAACTTTTCTCTACTTTTGCTGTGGAACTCAGTCTGAGGACAATATTTATGTTTGTAGCATTTCTGAATTTATGGGGAATATCTATTTGTCATTGTCCAAATTTTAGGAAAAAAAATGAGCCTGCATTTCCCTGTAGTGCTCAGGTAATTCTCCAGAGTGTTTATCAACTTTGGGAATAATCCATTTTGTGGCTGAATAGGATTTTCCCTGCTATCGCTGATCTGTTGATCCTCTCCATGCCTTGGCTACCCACGACACAGACCAGCATGGGGAAGCCACTTTGTTTCCCATGTATTGCCTACACCTCCCCAGAGCTGACACAAATAAAGCTGCGTAGAAGTGTGAGGGAAGCAAAGCTTTGATGACAATCTGAGCAATGAGAATAGGTTCTAGATGGATGAACTGAGTGAAAAAAACTCTAGCTTCTCCCTCGAGGACTGCAATAAAATGAAATTAGCAGTGTTTGTTATGTTGGAGCTGTTATGATAAACCACATAGAAAAGTCTGCGAAGGAATCATTAGTTTTGTTGTCAGAGAAGAGCACAGTGTGCAGTAAATAAGGAAGGCTGCCACACCTTGAACCACGAGGAAAAAACAAAATGTAGTTTCATCATTCAGTGAGCATCATCCATCAAGTGTTACAAATGAGGCACAGGAAAAACTACTGTGATCATCTAATTAAAGGCAATATCATAATTCATACTCACAAGGGCCAAATTAAGGTTGAACAGACGGCCTAAATGCTGACATTACCTCACTCTTCAATACCCAACTTTTCAAACTTAGTCATCTCTTTTTTTAGTAATAGAACACAAAAAAGCGGGTTAGAAAAAAAGCCTGGTTCGAAAGTCTAGCCACCACGTTGTCATGAATTTGATTGTGACTGTGTCCCGTATTTGACTTTAGAAAGCTCATCCTTACTTTCTGCCTGCATATAGCTGCCCCAAAACACATATCCATAGTTCCCATACCACTCTGTTACAAAGGCTTTGCCACAATTTGCAAACTTGTGCCACAATTTCAACATTAAATTATTTCAGTCTGTGATTTGGCTTGTGTGGGATAAAACTGTAATTTGCTGTCTTTGTGTAGCAACCATTGCCTTCTTTTAAAGGAAAATGACCAATATTTTCCCTAATTTTCCCTAGTCTTTGCTTCTCTGCCCGTGGCAGTAATATTAGCAAAATCACCACCAGTGCACGTCAAAGCCACTTGGACACTGAGTAGACTGACGAATGGCTCACCATTCTGCAGGCTCCAGTGGGCAGTTGGTAGTGGCAGTGTATAAGGCAGGCACTTTGCAGTTAATTTTTCCTATTGAATTTACTCTTCAAAGACTACCTCCAATCCTCACAATTTATTCTTTGCCTTTTGTTTTCTATAAGGATTGGTCAGTCTGCTGTGATTCACACTTCAGTAGCCTTTGAAGACTCAGATACCATTAGACTGAACACGGAAAAGATTCATCATCTAAAACGTGAGCTGATGTATAGTCCTATAGAGACCAAGAACCTGAGGCTAGCATCACCAAGGCAAGGTTTGGTGTTCCTGCCCTGGGAGTAAAGGAGCAAGCAATGGGAGAGGTGTAGGTGAGGTCACCTCTGAATGCAGACTTGGAGAAGTGCTACTAATCCTATCTTTTAATGCTGTCTGTTGTCATGTGAGTAGGGTCAAACGTTAGTGACAGGTGTCTTCTGTCTGCAGCAGCATTCAGAAAGCTCCCCATCAAAGCCTGGTGCATTCTAGTAGGGGAGATCATCTCCACTAGGGTATCCCAGCTGCTGTGCTCCTGGGGTTCAGAGCTTCACCTGCTGCTCTGGCCAGCTGGTTAAACTGGGGTCACATGTGTTGCTGGGAGGGACAGAAACCTGGGAGTTTGACTACTGCCAAAGTGACAGTGAAGAAAAGAACAGCTGGGGGTTTGGCCAGTCAGTTCTCTACAGTGGCAATGATCTCTCTCTCTCCTCTTTTTAAAGCAAGAACAAAGGGAGAATGAAACTAACTTGGAAAGTAAAAGGATGTAGCTGTTGAGATCTGTTTAGAAAAGTTCTTGGGTGCATGGTGAGCTCACAGCACATGCTCAGGTCCTTTTGATTGCAGGGGCTTTGTTGAATGAGGGGACAAGTGGACTGGCAGGTGGGGCTTTTTGTGTAGTGCTTCTAATGATGTAATGACAGGCATTTGGGCTTAGAGTGAAAATATGCATTTTGAGCATAGCTACTTCCTCTTGCTTGTATTATTCAAGTAACTAGGAAGAACAGAACTGCCCAATTTTCAGACCACAAACATGAAATATATTTAGTGTATATTCTCCAAAATGAGCAATTTTATTTTTATCAAAAATGCACTCTGTTTTGTTCAAGTAACAGATGGAAATCAATGTGTTTTAATGTAACCCAGAAGAGCAAGTTGTAGTCTTACTCCCTTAAGTGCCCCTTTGTTTTCAGACCACAGCTGTAAAGGGATTTGAATCTCATCACAATAAATGCCAGTACAGAAATTTGAAAGGTAGGCCACAGACTTTGTGGCCCACTGGAGAAGGTATCTGCTGTTCCTTAGAGTTGTGTAAAATAAGACAGAAATGAAATAGCATCTTTTTCATGTTATTAATGTCGTAACTAGCCATGGTGTTCAAGTTCAGCATTTTATATATAGCTTGTGTATTAAAAAATAAACATCTACCATTAGGCTGGAGAAGTATCTCCGCAGTGTGCATTCTAAATGTAGATACTGCTATAGTGCAGTCAGTTCTAGGAGAGAATATCTCCTTTCTATTATGCATATAGTCCCCTCTGTATGTGTATTGTGTAGACACAAGTTAAACACACACAGACACATATATACACATATGTATACACACAGAATCTTCTGCAGAAACAAATGATGACAGTTGTATGTTAAATGGCAGTTACTTACTTAGCATGGAAAGGAATCAGGCACTGTGAAGGCATCATTCTTGACAGGGGCAGTAATGCCACCATAACTCCAAACTGACAGCCCCTTGTCCTCCTACTTTTCTCCTGGGAATAAGGCTGGTCAGCTACTGGCCATCCTGCCCATAGCAACAGGGACAGTCTGTGGCTGCAGGACTCTGCAGTTCCTGCATTTCTGCAGGACAGTGCCTGGCTAGCTGTCTACATATAATTATATTATATATTATATTATATTATTTACTATGTTAAATAAAATAAGTTGTTCTTATATAATAATGATTCTTAGTTTGGCTCTGAAGTTTACATGTGACAGATGTAATGGGATAAAAGAGAGGGAGATCACCCTTCATCTGTGACTGGTATTAAGCTGCAAAACTATTCTCTCTAGAGGTGGCTTAACAGGAGTGCTATTAGTCATAGGGTAGGAAGAGGCAATTAGTCACACAGTACTTAGTGAGGCAGCAAAAATTACAATAATGGAGGGCCTCAACTACCTGTGCATGTTCTGGCCAAGAGTTACCATGGAACAAGTTATGAAGAGGGAATTTCTTGACTCTTCATTTCTTGGAATGGGCAGGTGTGGAGTACACCAGTGGAAGGGAGGGCTTTCAGACGTGAGTGAAGCTCAGGAGATGGCTCATTGGAGATGTAGTCCTAGCTGAACCACTAAGCAATACTGACCACGACATAATTACATTCACCCTGCCTGGGGTGTGATGAGGTCCTGATTTTCTTTGGTAGCAGGTAAGGTACCAAGGCTTTGTACAGTAACCCTAAACATTGGAGAAGAGTGGTGGAGAGGACAGGAATGTGGGTGGAGGAAATATAGAAGAAGCTGTTACCATCCCAAGGTTACCTGCCTCCAGCAGACAATTGTACAAAGGAGCCCCCTTGGCACAAACAATGGGAGCTTTTGCCATCCAACGGGAATGTTTTGCAGTGAATGCTTATTAAGCAGCTCTGGGCAGTTGTGTAAGAAGGCAGCCGAGAGAGGATAAAACAACCTGGTTAGAAAAATTACCTCACTCAGGTGTAGCCCACAGGTAGGTGCATACAGTCCAGAGAGAGTACTCAGTCAAAGTGGGTCTCTTTCTGCCAAGGCCTTAGGGTTATGCGGGATTTTGAGCCCATTTCTTGGAGAAGGGGGTTACTGAGGCCAACCTGTATGCAAATGGTGCAATAGGCATCCTGCCAAGGACGGCACAGTGTGTAAAATCCAAGGTCTGAGGAGAAAGTATGTAGGCATGTGACAGTATGTTGTGGTACTTGTAATGTCAGAACCACTGGTGGGATAGCTGTAGTTAGAGACACACATAAATATAGTGGTATAATTATATTCCAACTCTTTCTAGCATTACCGAGTTTTTGAAAGGAGACACAATACTGACTCGGCAGTAAGCTTAGAAAGAGGTCCACTGGGTGGACATATCATACAGTTAAAGCAAGAGCACTTGTAAAGTCAAGTACCTGGCTGTCACTGCTGTCAGGGTTACAGACATGGGTGTCACTGCACAGTGTTGCAGCATCCTGTTTATTAGTGGCCCACAGCTTATCCCTGTGTGATGTGTAGTGCTACAGTGGGAAGTCCACACAGCCAAAGCCATCCTAGGGTTTAGCCAGACCCTGCCTGCAAACAAGTATTCTGCTCTTCTTGTGAACTCAGCTCCCACACAGGGTGCCATATATACTGGCATGTGCCATAGGAGTGGTTAATGTGTGTGTCTGGAAATTTCAGGCTAACTCAAAGCAAAAATAAATAAATAAAAAACCCAAAAGAAAAGAGATGTAAGGCTTTGCTTAATAGAGCATTAATTATGCAGGTACTGAAAGATTTCTAGTTCCTTTCAGCACTGAGAATTTAGATTCTGCTGGATATACTTAATTTTTTAAAGCCCTCTACATTTTGCAGTTTACACATTTGCATAGCGTAGGACTACTGTCAGGAACATATATCTACAGATCTGGGACAGGAGCTGTTCTCATCATTTCAGTGGGATGGAAAAGAGAAAACAGTTCAAAGGAGGAGGATGGGGGAAGGGAAGCATTTCCATATGTTTTTTAAGGAATCATAAAGACACATAAGCAAGTGTGTCAATCAAGAGACACAGTTCTCTCTTTAATATTGTCAGGAACACAAAAGTTCACAGAGCACATGTGTGAGAGGGTGCTGTGCTGCCTTGACTACATGATCTGCATGATACATGTCAGAAGATGGGAATGTTGCTATGGCAATTCTTCCCTCTGCTGAATACTAAGTTGTCGAAGAAGCCAGTTCACAGTCAGGCAGGCTCACTTATGAACTTGCCTGCTTGAAGATGCTAAATACTATTTATAGCTTCTCTTGCAAGGAGACAACATTGTTTTCTGCCCTGGCCTCTTAAGGCCCTGTGCCCAAGCCCTCCAATATTCCTGATGTTTATGTGATTTGGAAGCTGCTGAGGGCAGAGATTTAACTGAATTTTGTGCTGGAGAGTGTTGGGGTTTTCCCTCGGCTTACACAGTGTCCTTCAATTTTCATCTTGCTAAGAAGGCAACAGACGGATGGGTCTTTCTGCATTTCCAAAAGTCATCTTGCTGTTTTTATAAAGTTCTGGATGGAGTAATTAATTTATCTTTACTTTCAGTCTGCAGAGGAGCAGCCTGTTCTCACTAATGCTTCCCCCTGGCAGGACAGCAAGAAAGGGACTGGCAGCCTGTTGGTGCCACCTACCAATATTTTCACTGGGTGACCCCTAAAGCCCATCCTGTCCTTGCTTCTGCTGTCGAGCCATTCCCACTGTGCTGTGTGGGTACTGCGATGGGAAAGGGATGCCTTTACCCACAGCTCTCCTATTGCACCTGTGATTTCCCTTAGAAATAATGCTCTGGTTTGCTTCCTTCCCTAAAAACCTGCATAGCACTGCTTTGTGGAAGCAAAGCACCTTTGCTGTAGAGGTGGCAAACTTCAGTAGATGCAGGGATTCTTGTATTACAGTGTCTCCTGTATCGTATTTTCTGGTAGCAGTCTCTGTTTTCAGCTATTTTCCTTTAACCTAATTTTCATTTTGTAGATTGGAATATTCCTCACTAGGAAATTCTACATGTCTGATTCAGGCTAAATTTGCTAAGATGGCTCAGGCACTCCAAAACCAAAAACAAGTAAAAACAGACTGTATTGTCCATACTAAAAAAAAAGTTCCTTCAAATTAGTTGATCATACTGGTTTTATCTTGGGCTGGTTTTCTTCCTTTTTTTTTTTTTTCCCCATCAGGATGGATACTGCTGTAGGAAACTGCAGGGAGGCAGAATGTGATGTGATGTAAATTAATCAGGACAACATAGGAAGAGAAAAACAGTTGCTCTGCTTACCTGTGTGATGCTTGGTATTTTACTGAATTTTACCACCTCACAGTTGGCCAGTAACTTTTTTTATGGTTTGAAGTGTTTATTTAGCACCTCCCATGGGCTCTAAAAGTACTAAAACAAATGAGTTCTGCAAGAGCAAATGATCAAGGCAAAAGATGCCATTGAAAACGATGACAGTGTGTATACTGAAGTACTCCAATACCCGTCTCAAACAGAGAACGTACCCAGCATCTGGATTTGATCCTTCAGTGATCAATTAAAGAATATCAAAGCCAACAGAAAATACAATAATCTGTCAGAGAGAAATGTGACCAAAAAAGCAATAAAAGATAATTTTAATGTCCAATTCCAATAAGACAATGAAACTCTCAGACAAGTCACAGGTTCATGTACAAGAAGAGACATTCACAAATACAGGACATCTTTGGAAACTGCAGGAGCAGATGCTCTACAAAGAAATGTGTCTTCCTGATGTAGGATTCATTTGCACCTGTAAGAACAAGAAAGTGGAGAAATTTCAAAATCAAGCCTTGACTCTGTAATGCATATGCAGGCACAATTTAGATCCTCCAAAAATGTCATTGACTTAATGATTTATTTTATGTCTTGTTTCTGCTGTGCTCATCAAGAGAGCATTACTTAGTCCAGCTGGTCTGAGGATTTTGATACCCATGTGACTCAGAGGCAGGGATTCAAACCACATTGGCCAGTACAGAGATGTCAAAAAGTTTCCACAGTGCAAGGGACACAGAAGGGAAAAGTATTTGCTGCTTTAGAGGGATTAACACAGAGAGATCGATTAGCAGCTTGCAGCCACTCAGGTTCTTAAACTACACTTTTCCTTCTTTCTTTTCCATCTGAGCTCATTTTGTTTCCAGAGATTTAAGGGACGAACTTGAGAAGCCACCCCTGCTGCAGGTACTTTCCGTGTTTCTGAGCGAGCAAGCCAAGAAAAACAGCAGACCAAGATCATTTTCCTACAGTGTTCCACACCAGCTAGAGAAGGATGATGAAGTGCAGAAGATTCGCTGACAGCGCAGCTCTCTCTGTTGAAGGGGATCAGCATATGCTGCTTTCTTATGGGTAGGCTTGCCCTGCCCCCAGGTCACAGTCTTGTGCTGCTGCAGCTTACCCAGAGCAGCTGTAGATGTCATGTCTGAAAGACTGAAAAGCTTAAAATTCCCTGCTCAAAGAGCAGTTTTTACTTCGTGCTGTCAGAAGCTGTCCATGACTACAAAGCCTCATGTGGGATGTGACCATGAGAGCTTCCTCCAACAGCCGTGCTGTTTGCAGGCTGCCTGCCTCTGGTGACCACAGTGTGATCCCTTTGCTTTCCCCACTGGAGCTGAGAATCACTTGCCCCATCCCTGGAATAGCTCCTCTGCACTCACAGCCATGAAAAACCACAGGAGCTGGAGTAAACCGAGAATTATTCCAAAAGAGGGTCTGAATCCAATTAGAGCAAAATAAACAGTCAACATGACACATTTCCTTCTCACCTCTGCAGAAGCTAATCTAGCTGATCCCTTTGTGTTGTAACAGGAAAATCCCTGATACCTTAGAGCTCCACAGCCAGTGCTGGAGGACACGGCACAGGCAGCAAACACCAGCTGGGCCTCCGGCCCACCCAGCTCTGCCTTTGGTACTGGAGCCAGCAGCTGCCTCTGGTGCCTCCTCAAACTTTCTGCTACGGAGCCTACGGGCAAGCGCTGACTTGGGGCCACATCTCATTTTCTTATTCCCAAATAAGCATTCTGCTTTGCTGCTGTGATGCAAGTTTCCTAAATAAGATATTCTGGGAAAGAGATCTTCCTGTATGCTCTTGAGAGGAGACAGTCCCTTCTTTCGGGAGGCATGGCGTTCCCACAGGCTGCACTGACATCCTGTGGCACGACTTCCCCGCCTGGAAAGAGCGTGAAGGGACAGCTTTGCCCCTCCCTGTCCCCTCTCTGCTCACTGCAAGCCACTCTCGCCTCATCCAAACCCTTTGGGAGGGGAAGGGGCACCTGCCCCCTTGCTGGGTCCAGCACCAGCTCCTGCTCACTGTGCCTGGCAGGCACAGCTACTGATGTCACCTCAGCTGCCACTCATCCAGCCACCCCCAGCCTGGGAGTGAGGGACCGGCCCCCCGCCCCTTTTTGGCGTCGTCTGAATCACTGTCCACAGCATCAGGGCTGTGGAGGATGAGCTGTAGTGACCCAGCACTGGGTGGGGTGTTGCTGGAAGGGTGGGAGCTTTTTAAGGGAAAAAATGCTGAAAATCCCTTACCCCCACCCCCACCCTCTGCCCACAGGGCATTGAGCCCTGCCGTGGGGTGGCCAGGGTCTGCAGCAAGTTGCGTCCCTCAGCCCAGGCTGGGGCGCTGTGCGAAAGAGCACCAGCCCCTCAGAAGCTGAGTCTAATTTTACTTCCCCTTGGGGAATAGCGTTAATCCGTAACTTTTTAGGCATCACTCGATCAGCTGAATTACAGCTATTAGCTTTGGACTCTAGGCATTTTTATGAGATATTAGTTCCAGGGCTTGTGGTTTGGCATAGAAAGCATATTATTCACACACAAAACAACTGCATTAAAATAACATTAGGAATCTGGCTTAAACTGACAAAACCTAGGAAACTCAGAATTAAGGCTGAAAGTATGTCCTTAACTCACCCACTGCGTGCCCGGTGTGGCCGCTCAGCCTCCAGCTGAGCCATGCTCCCCTCACTGTTCCAGGGAGGAAACAGGCTGCACCTCCACTGAAGTGTCACCACCCCTGGAGCAACAGCCCCTCTTTGTCCCTTGGAGTCCTTGTCCAGTCAGACAAGTTTTAGGATTCATGTGTAATGTAACTTTTTTCCTGCGCATCTCTACCAAGAGCCAGGTTTCCTCCCTGTCACCAGCATCACTGTGGTCAGAGCAAAAGCTGCACGCAGCTGTGGAGGCTGGATGGAAGCAACACCAGCCCTGAGAGAAGCAGATGGGGCTATCTGCAACCTGCCGGCGGAAAGCCCTTGGCTCAGAAAATGCCTTCTAATACTCACTTTGTGGATCACCTTGCTGTGAGGGAGCTGAGGCCAAGTACTGTGAGGTTGCTGTCACTGGAGCTGGGGAGGAGTGGGGGAAACTTGTGCAGGAGTTGTCCCAAATGGCTCCCCTTTCGCACGGCTTTCAGTCATGGGAATCAACATTACACATACAGAAATTTGTGTCATAGCATCCAGTACCTGAAAAACAAAGGAGCATCCCTAAAAGGGTCACAGAGTGGGTCAAAAAGGAGCAGTGCTGTGTGCGTTCCTGATCTGAACATCTGCTGTGCTCCAGTTTTTTTCCCAAAGCCCTGCCCTCAATCATGGGACACAAATATCAAAATGCTCGTCTGGGCCCTGGCTTTCCAGAAGGTGCATTTGAGCTTTGGAAAAGGTGATCTCAGCTGCAGCATGTTCACTGCAAAAGCAAACAAACAAAAGCAGCAGCCTCAGTGGAATCACAGCTCACATCGTCCAAGAAGTTAATTACCACAGGCCTCTAGGAAGGACTGATCTCCTGACTCCTGGAGCATAGCTCATTTTAAGATGTTCTTCCTGCGTGGCCAAATATTTGCCTCCACATGGCAGCAAAGTCAGCTCCTCTAAAGCCATGTTTGAAATAAGCTTCACTTCTGCCCTACCCATTCCTTTTATTTAAGACCTCTGCTGTTTTGTAAGAAACAATCCAGGATGCTCATGCATGAGGCATCTCTCAAGAATAAACCACATTAAAGAAAAAAACCCAGAAGGCAGCAGCTAAAGAAAAAATTGTGTTCAAGTTGCAAAGTTGTCACATTGCTCTGTAAAAGGGGGTGCACCTTAACCATATAGGGTGTGATTTTTTTTCCTCTCATTGAGGTGAGAAATATATTTACTATTCCCATCTTGGAAGCAAAATAAATAGAATAATCATTTCCTTTCCCAGCAAAGGAAAATGAAGCTGAACTTTTAAAAGCTGTGCTTTTTACTAGTGTGCCTTAAACTAACACATTCCCTCGCTGGCTGGCATTTGCAATAGACCACAAACATATTGCTACACGTGGCATCAAATTTGTGTTTCAGGTCAGAATTTAGATGTTCTGGTGATATATGAGGGATGCTTGTTCTATGGACATCTTGTCCCAGAGACATTGTAGCTAAATTTACCATAGAGCACTACCAGTTTTATTCTTCCTTAAGAGGTCTTTTAATGAAAAAAAAAATAAATGTTTTGATTGTTCTGGAACCATTCTCTAAACATAATATAGGACCTCAGTATCAGGCCTCCTTGGTCTTCTTTTAAAGTTGCTGGGTGTCTCTGTGTCTCTCAGAGTACAGACAGTGCCAGGGATGTTCACCACTCCTGAAAGATTTGTCTGAAATGAGCGGGTGTTGCACAACATAGGAGTTGTGTCTCCCTCGTCCTTTGGATCTCATGAGAGAGACACTCAGAGCAAGTCTGCTTATATGCAGAGCATTTCCAGAAAATGATGGGTTAGGATGGGTTTTCCATTGTCACAGGGAAGGGTCTCTTACCTTGCCCAGGGAAGGGTCTCTTACCTTGCCCATGCGCATCTGCAATCCCCACAAAATTTTTTTACCAGAAAATAAAAAGAAGATGAGACTGCAGGTATGTGCATTTTATTAAGCCTACTGTGTCCCTTGCAGAAAATGGTTGAAATGGCAGGTGATTGTTTCCATATTAAGGAAGGCTTGAGAATGACTGACAAGATCCACTTTTGCAGTTCTTATTTCTGCCAATCAAATCACTGAGGACAACAGTGAATAGTGCATATTTAGAAAATGTATTTTTATAGTTGGGCTTTGACTGAACAGTCTCTACTTCGTGAGAAACTGAAGCCTTCCCTTCCCAAAAAGCTGTGACTTAAATGCAGCAAGTGAAAGAAGAAAAAAACCCAAAGGTATAATGAAGTAACAGAACTATAAAAAAAAAGTGGTCTTGCCAAATGGACACCAGCACCCTACACCCTCTTCTCAGGTTTGGGAGCAAACTGGATTTTTATATATGAGGACACAGATCAGAAAGAATAGGCAAGGAAGAAGAGACAGTGGGGTACTCCTATATTTTAGGGAGTGTTTTGATTTTGTGAAGCTTACTGATGGTAACAATAAGGTTGAGTGTTTATGGATAAAAATCAGTGTAAAGGCCAACAAGACACTGGGTTTTTAAAAGGCAGACTTTGACCTGTCTGGGAGACTGGTTGATAGAGTCCCATGGTAGTCAGTCCTGAAGGGCAAAGGGGTCCAGGAAGGCTGGACATTCTTCAAGAAGAAAATCCTAAAGGCATGGGGGTAGGCTGTCCCAACATGCTGAAAGATGAGACAATGAGGAAGAACACCAGCTTGGCTGAACAGAGAGCTTTGGCTGAAATTTGGAGATGAAAAGAGCATTTATGACCTTTGGAAGAAGAAGCAGGCAGCTCAGGAAGACTGCAAATATTTTGTGAGGTTATGCAGGGAGAAAATTAGAAGGACCAAAGCCCAACTAGAACTTAATCTGGCAACTGCAGGAAAAGACAATAAAAATGTTTCTATAAATACATCATCAACAACAGGAGGGCTAAGGAGAATCTCCATCCCTTATTACATATGGGGGGAAGTGGCAAAGGATGAGGAGAAGACTGAGGTACTTAACACGTTCTTTGCCTTAGTCTTTGATACAACCAGTGGTTGTTGGGGTACCCAGTGCCCTGAGCTGGAAGACAGAGATGGGGAACAGAATGAAGCCCCCATGATCTAAGGGGAATTGGTCAGTGACCTGCAACACAATTTAGGTACTCACAAGTTTATAGGGCTGGATGGGATCCACCCAAGGGTACTGAGGGAGCTGGCAGAAGCCCTCACCAATCCACTTTCCATCATTCACCAGCAATCCTGGCTAACTTAGGAGGTCCCAGTTACCAAATGTGAAACCCATCTATAAGCATGGAAGGAAGAAGGATCCAGGGAACTACAGGCCTGTAAGTTAAAATCTTGGTCCTGGAGAAGGTCATAGAGCAGATCATCATGAGTACCATCACAGGGTACATACAGGACAACTGGGAAATCAGGCACAGCCAGGGTGAGTTTATGAAAGGTGGGTCCTGCTTGACCAACCTGATTTAAGTTTACAATAAGGTGACCTCACTTAGTGGACGAGGGGAAAGCTGTGGATATAGTCTTCCTGGACTTTAGCAAATCCTTAGACACCATTTCCCACAGCATTCTCCTGGAGAAACTGGCTGCCCATGCCTTGGTCTGGTGCACTGTTCACTGTTAAAAGCTGGCTGGATGGCAGGGCCCAGGGAGAGGTGGTGAATGGTGCTGCATGCAGCTGGTGACCCATCACTTGCGGTGTACTCCAGGGCCAGTTTAGGATGTGCATTGATGGTCTGGATAAGGGGCTTGAGACACCAAGTTGGATGGGACTGTTGATCTGCTGGAGGGCAGGAAGGCTCTGCAGAGGGATCTGGACAGGCTGGATCAGTGGGCTAAGGCCAGTGGTTTGGGGTTCAATAAGACCAAGTGCCAGGTCCTGCCCTTGGGTCACAACAACCCCAGGCAGTGCCACAGGCTAGGGGAAGAGTAGCTGGAAGGTGGAATGGCAGAAAAGGACCTGGGGGTGCTGGTCAACAGCAGCTGAACATGAGCCAGCTGTGCCCAGGTGGCCAAGAAGGCCGATGGCATCCTGGCCTGGATCAGCAATGGTGTGGCCAGCAGGAGCAGGGCAGGTGAGGCTGCACCTCGAATCCTGGGATCAGTTCTGTGCCCCTCAGTTCAGGAAGGACATTGAGGGGCTGGAGTGAGTCCAGGAAAGGGCAACAGAGCTGGTGAAGAGTCTGGAGCACAATCCCTATGAGGAGCAGCTGAAGGAGCTGTGGGTGTTTCGTCTGGAGAAACGGAGGCTCAGGGGAGACCTTGTCACTCCCTACAACTATGTGAAAGGAGATTGCAGCCAGGTAGGGGTCAGCCTCTCCTCCCAGGTAATGAGAGATAGGATGAGATGAAATGGCCTCAAATCACACTAGCACAGGTTTAGATTAGATATTAGGGAAAAATTCTTCACTAAAAAGCTTGTTAAGCATTGGAACAGGCTGTCCAGGGAAGCGATTGAGTCCCCATCTCTGGAAGTATTTAAAAGACATGTAGATGTGGTGCTTGGGGACATGGTTTAGTGATGGACTTGGCAGTGAACAGCTGAACTTGATAATTTCAGACATCCTTTCTGATAAACAGTTCTCTAATTCCAACCCTTTCCTCCAACCTGGCTACCACCCACATCTAAACTTCATCAGTCCCCTCCCTTTTCATCTGCGCTTGCTGCCAGGTGGTCTGGCATTCCCTTATCACAGCCTCAAAGGACTCTGCAGTGCGGGGGATTGGAAAGACAAACCAAATTCTTCTCCTGAGATAGGCAGGTAGGTCCCCAGGTGCCTGTCCTCATTACAGATTGTGCTTTGGGAGCTGGATCCAGCTGGCAGAAGTTTCTCATTAAGACGGCAAGGCTGAAAATGTGAACCTGGAGGGAAACTACGTAGTTGTGGAGCAGAGGTGGCCTTGAGGTTAGGGTTAAAGAGGAGGTGATAAGACTCTATTCTATTTTTATTTTAGCTTAGTATTGTGGGATTCTGTTAGTTATGGAAGTGGCAGCATGTTTTGGGTGTGTTCAGGCTTATTTGGATTTCCCACCCTGACGTCCTCTGCTCTAAAAATGTTACGATCTTGCAAGTGTTAAATTTTGACTAGTTCTAGCATAGGTTTGGGACAGGAAAAAGCTTGTTTTAGGACTGCTAAAGTCTGGATCTCGTACAGTGTGTGGGAGTTGTGCTCCAGCTATTTTTCTGGTACGTATTTGAGGAAAAGCAGGGAGAGTAGGTAGAACTCAGGCTCTGCTTATTTTTGTGCTAGCAAACAGCATAGCTCTGGCAGAGGCAAAGGATTTAAAGTGTTGATCTGACATGTTAAAGCCATGGGCACCTCCTGACAGCATCTTCAGACATATGAAGTGGTCAAGGGCATGGGCTGCTACTGCCCTTCTTTTACTGGAAAGAGTAAATACCAACAGAATACAAACAGGAGAAAGAAATAAGATGCATGGCAATTGTGGAAGCTTTAAGAGTCTCAGGTCTTTGAGGTCTGCCAGCCCTGCAGACTCTCTCTCTTTTAGCTGGTCCCCTACATGACAGCTCACCTGTGTGGCATCTAAGGAGCTTTTACAAAAAAGCACTTTATATGGCCAGCTCTAAGCTCTGTACTGCTCTTCCAGCAGTGCAGCCCTTGCTGGTTGGAAGTGTTGGGCAGCTGGACCATGGTGTGTACAGCCACACACCTTCCCAGGATTGCGTGAGGCGTGTGTTTGCATGTCCAAGGAAGCTTTCCTTGGATCACAACTCCACTGTGATTATTTCAGCGGCTTTTCTCCCCCTTGATTTTGTGTACAGAAGGGGAGGTGCTCTGAGTAACTCTGCCAAAATCACCAAACTCTGCTCCACATATGTTTCAAAGGATCAGTAGGTCTAACAGCTGCACTTATTTAGTGATAAATGGTAATAAACACTAGCTGAGGTAGCTATCCTCTGTTAAGAAAGCATCCCTGTGTCTGTTGACTCCTGTTCTCCCTTATTCTGCTCTCAGCACTGATGGCATCTGCCACATCCAGTGCTGTCTGGGTGCCAGCTGACTGCATGATCCAGCCATCCGATTGCTTTTCAGTGATGAATGGCTACAGCTGCTGCTGGCTGCATATGGCACTTCAGTAGCATTGCCTGGTTACATGTGGTCAATCTGCCTTGCAGCTACTGCTTGCTGAAGAATGTACCTGAGGAGAGTTAAGAAAAAAGAGAGGGGGGACTGAAAAGCATATGAAATAATGTTGGGGAAATCTAGAGAAGGCTTTCAGTCCTTAGCTCTGTAGCCTAGTTCAGCTGAGGGCATAGGAAAGCTGGGCAAACACAAATGAACCGTCAAACTTCAAAATTAGCCCACCTCATCCGTCCCTATTTCCTTCCATTGCAAGGAGGTTCAAAATCTCCATGAAGAAAAATTACAATCATTGAGTCACTCCAATAGCAGTGATCTGGCTGCCTGCCCCTGCCAGCCTGCTACACAACTTGTGTGCTAATGTTTGGATTTTAGTGGTGGGAAACTAATGTCAGGCTGTACTCCCTTCATGCACCATTGGGCTGTGCTTATGGTCGCTCTTGGCAGCACCAAGTGATTAAACAGATAAAACCATCAGTCTTGTTATTTCCAAACATTAACCTAAGTGCTAATAAAGCACAACCCGTGTCTTCCTTATGGACTCTGCAGAGCTGAGTCACACTAAAAACAGGATCTTAGTGCTGGAAAAAGCCTCATACTTCTTTCCTGTGCTGAGAGGCAATACCTCTCTGTGAGCAGAGCTTGCCTTGGAGAGCTTTGCTGGGGGAAAGGTGACAGAGCTGGGCTGCCAAGGAAAGCGAGGAGGCTGTGACCCCCACCCTTCAGTGTGAGGACAGGGATGTGCTGTGATGGATGGATGGATGGATGGCCATGTCCCTGCCCCTTCTCCTCCCTTCCAATGCTCAACAATGATCACCTCTCAGCTCCCCGGGTGGGTGGGGAATGTTTCTCAGGCCCCAAGGCAGAGGAAATGAAATGATTCTCCCTCTCAGTGGACTTTGCCGTCGGTGGCTGAAGATATTTTTTCCCAAAACATCCCCAACAAAACCGGAGGGCTTTGTAAATTCATTATGTCACTGAGGAATCTGTTTAATCAGCTGCCTTTCCCTGGAGGCACTTTACATTTAATGAGAGACATGATGGATGAAATCAAAACTGGTTTACAAGAGTTTAGCCTCAAACCCCTTAGATGATGTGTTACTGACTGTGCTGTAATTTAGAGGAGCAAATGAAGACTGAGTATCTCTCACCCTGTCTGAGAGGGATGGTGGCAGAGGCAACACATGAAAGCCTCGAGTTCTGTATTGCATCATTCCTTTCCTAGGTGTCATCACAATGAATAGCCAAAGTCTCCATGTTGCCAGGAGCCTGATCCTTGCTCCTGGTATTACTTGGCAAGCATGCTTATTCCCCAGTTCACTGTGCCAGCTACATGATAAGGCATATCCTAATTTAACTTATTTTTATATGAAGATACTAATTCAAAATGCAGCCAAATGAGAAACATTGCAAATATGTGAGAAGGAGCTTTGTAAACTAGACAAACAGTGGGACCACAGAGATGGAATATGTAATAGTTTCAACTTCGGGTTCAAAACTCATTTTGCATGTAATCGTAACATGAAAACAAAAGGCACTTCTTTGTTTTCTCTGCCTGTTTGCTTTCCCTAGTTGCAGATGCTGTGTCTAGTCTTTTCAATTAACTTTTACCCTGCATTCTTACTGTGATGGGACAGGATGATGGACAAGCATCTTTCCTGCTATAAAGCTATCTGAACACATACAAGGTCCTCAGGAAATTTTGCTGTGAAGGACTCTCTGTGGACCTGTGTATGATGTTGTGCCCTTAGAAACATGCCAAGTATTTTATTCCTGTAAAATAATTCCCATACCAGCATTTCATTAGCCTTTACCTTCTAGCTTTTTAATTTTTTCTCCTGAGTAAATAAAGAATAAATTATTTGGAACAGGATTTTCCTGCAGTGCAACTGTGCTAGCAGCAGCCGAGCATATTCCAGAGATGAAGGGAGCAACACTCTCTGCCAGGAGGGAATGGTGATTTCATAGGACCATGGAATGATTTGGGTTGCAATGGACCATTAAAGATAATCTGGTTCTAACTTCCTGCCATGGGCAGGGACACCTTTCACTAGACCAGGTTGCTCAGACCCCCCATCCAGCCTGGGATGGGGTGTCCACAATTTCTCTGGACAACATGTTCCAGTACTTCACCACCCTCATAGTAAAGAATTTCTTCCTAATATCTGATCTAAACTTACCCTAAGCCATTGTCCATTGTCTTGTCACTACATGCCTTTGCAAAAAGTCCCTCTCCAATTGTTCTGTACCTCCCTTCAAATACTGGAAACCTGCTCCAAGGTCTCCCCAGAGCCTTCTCTTTCTTCTCCAGGTTGAACAATCTCAGCTTTCTCACCCCATTTTCACAGGAGAGATGCCCAGCTCTCTGATGACCCTCCTCTTTGTGACCCTCCTCTGGACTTGCTCCGACAGGTCTCATGTCCTTCTTATGCTGGGAGGCCCAACGTCTCACCAGAGCAGAGCAGAAGGGCAGAATCCCCTCCCTCCCTTTTGATGCAGCCCAGGTCAAGATTGGCTTTCTGGGCTGTAAGTGCACATTGCTGGGTCATGTTGAACATGTCCACCAACACCCCCAAGTCCTTCTCCTCAGGGCTGCTCTCAATCCATTCTCTGCCCAGTCTGTATCTGTTGGAATTGCCCTGACCCAGGTGCTGGACCTTGCACTTGGCCTCGTTGAGCTTCATGAGGTTCACACAGTCCCACCTCTGAAGCCTGCCCAGGTCCCTGTGGATGCCACCCTTCCCTCCGTGTGTCGACTGCACTGCACAGCTCTGTGTCATCGGCAAACTCACTGGGGGTGCACTCGGTCCCGCTGTCCGTGTCGCCCACAGAATGTTACACAGGTGTTTGCCCAGTTCTGTCAAGCAGTGGCTGCCAGAGCCAGTACTCGCTGCAGAGATGGGCTCCTCGTGATACCGCCCTGGGAGCTGGGAAGGACCCTTTGGCCCCCTTGCACTTATTGAAAAGAAAGCCAAAAGTGCAAACCTTTGAACTGTCTGATTGGTTTTTTACCCACTCTGGGTTCCAGTGGTCTTGATGTTGAGCTGCCCTAGATTATAAACATACCACCCAAAATCACACCCCAGAGACTCATCTTTATTGAAAGAAGTGCAATTTAGTGTGGATGAATCTATTAATTTACCTGCCAAAACACGATAAATAGAATTACACTGAGAAAAGGCCTAAAACAAATGGGTTTTATTAATTTATATATCATTTACAATACACCTTTTTGTAATTGTGCGTGTTTTGGATGTAAGTATTTAGATTTGGATATTGCTGAAATGTACAGTTTGTTTGTGATAACTTTATGAGGTATAGAGCTTGGAATAACAATACCATTTTCTCAAGATGCGATGTAATGCATAGTAAAGTAGATGTACACATGACATTTATTTTACTTTCAGGTGTTATAATGGATGGTCTATATAATGTACACATATGAGGTTTTTTAATATAAATATGGGTTTGTGAGAGTGCCACTTACCATCAGTCTGTAACAAATTATTTAGAGATTGTCTATGAGCTGTTGGTATCTTTCCCACTCTTTAAAATTTTTGTTCTAAGTATGAAAGGACTGAAGGTGTTGGTATCTTCCCCACCTTTTTTTTTAAATTAGTTTAAAAGGATCAAAGAGGAAAACACAATTTAGCACGGAATTGATTTTTGCATCAGCTGGTTTTGCATTAAATAATAATACAGTATTAAAAAATTGCATTGTCATCTCCTCCTGTGAAGCTGCATTATGTTCTGTACCTTTGACTCACTTATTAATCCTTCAGTAGCACTCACTTAATTGTTCAGCAAATGACACAACATGTGAAGAAATAATACCAACAATGTGATTTATATCTCTCCAGGCAAAACCACTGCGGACTGGATCATCTGCCTTTGCTTATTATACTGCAAAACAGGAACAGCCTGATCTGAAAACAGTGGCCAGGTAGGACACACTGAAAATATGTACCCTGGGAACAAAAGGTATGTCTGAGACATATATATGAGACAAGCACAAGTCTGAATTGCTCTTAAAACTAAACGTGTGGTGGTCTGTAGCAACGTAGAGATAGATGGTGGTTGCTGCTACCTTTTCCCAATAAACATCTCTTCTGGAAAAGCTGCTTGGGTAGGCACACAGGCAAGGCACTCAGGTCCACGCACCACACACACCATCGCTGGCTCAGCGAGGAGAGGCAAGAAAGGTCTCCTATGTGAGTTCCAGCGAGGTTTTTTTTGCAGACACACGCCAAAGAGTTCAGGGACAAAAGACCAAGATCAAAGGAGTGTTCAGGGCTAATTACGGGGTCAGGAACCAATGGTCTGAGGGCACAGGGGTGCTGCGAGGGCAGGGCAAAGGGCAGTGACCTGTAGGGGACATAAGGGAGGGCCATCATTGATACCACAACCGGTGGGGAAACAAGGCAAGAAGAAACCACAAGAACTAGGGACATATTTGAACAACAGAGGTGAGCAAGGCAATGGGCCAATAAGAAAAGCAAAACTGAGGTAGATGAACATAAGGCTGCAGAACAGCATGTGGGAGAGTCTTTTCTCTCAGCCTAGGCAGGGAAACTCTATGGTAGATTCTTCCAGGGCAACACTCTGAGGGGTTCAGGGGTTTCCACAGTGGTCAGAACCTTTGAAGCTCTGAGCCAGTGTGTG
This sequence comes from Nicator chloris, assembly GCA_013400495.1. Taxonomy (NCBI): domain Eukaryota; kingdom Metazoa; phylum Chordata; class Aves; order Passeriformes; family Pycnonotidae; genus Nicator; species Nicator chloris. Next base: position 66,473 of record WAAE01006648.1, on the reverse strand, counting down.
TAGAGCAGAATGAGTAAAGTGGGACCACCAAAGCCCATCCTGGCTGCTGGACACTCACTGGAGGGAGCTGGGGGATGCAACCAAAGAAATATGTGTGACTCCAGTGGGATATAGATACATTGAGCCAGCAGGACTTCTAAAGGGAGAGAGAAGGGAAGGGTGGGTAGAGAGAAGGGATTTTTAAAACTGGTGGGCTTTGCTACTATGAGTCCACCTGGAGTAGTGAAGCCGCTTTGCCAACACAGGCATCTGCGCACCAGTTTCTAGACAGTGGCTAGAAGTGGTGGAGAGCAGAACCTACCGGACATAGTTTTGAACAGCTAGCTCTGCCACAGCAGAAAGATTGCCTCCAGTCCAACCCCAAGCTTTGGCATGCCAGCCTTCAAGTCTTCCAAATGCAGCGTGTTTTAAAGATCAAGTAAAAAACCTGGCATATGTAGATTGTGTAGTTCATCCAGTTTATAGCTCCTTGTGTCTTGCTCTGCATGTTGGAGGATAAAGGGTGCAGATCTGCTGGTGCAACCAGCTATGAAGAGAAGTTCAGCCCATTTGTTCTCCTTCAGCCTACAGAAATCTCTGAAGAGCAGAAATCTGGTGTCCACCATGTTCTGTAGGTGCACAGTTCATTTTTTCCAATTGGAATTAATTTTTCCTCCAAATCCACTGCTCCCATTTCTCTTGCCTTTTTACAATGTAATTAATTTAAAAACAAATATGTTTTTAGCAAAAGGAAGTTAGAAAATCAATGCATTGAAAATAGAACTATTGTCTTTCCTCGTGAGTAAAGGAAATGTGTGTCCTACACCTTTCACAGGATCAAGGCTTCAGTGATGCTGCATATTAGCATTTTGCATTGTGACACTCTGACTTGCCCTATCTCTTCAATTATTTGAATTTTTCTAGTCTGTCATTTTTTCCTATTCACTTCTATTTCTGATCTCTTTGTTTTGTCAGACAGAAGACAAACACACTCTACAGGCCAAAAGAAGCACCACGTAGATATTTCATGGGTTGCATGAAATGCTATCCCTGGAGAGCAGTAACTGAAAAGAGTTAAGGCAGTGGTAGCCCAGAGCAGCCACGTTGCTAAGAGGCAGAGCCCTCACACACAGGTGTCTGTAGGGGGGTCTCGAGTTGATTCCTGTTCAAACTCCGTGTGCCACCTGCACAGCTCAGGGCACCTGCACTGCATGGCTGCAGGCTGCTCCCTGGAGATCTCTGAAGGGAGGAGCCCAGGCACACTTGCCAGCTCAGCATGTGTCCAAGATTGTCTGGATCAGCCAGGCACGGTCAGAACACATCTCAGGAGAACGTATTCCCCACACCAGGAGGGGCAGCAAGGCCTGCTGTTCGTCTGTAGAGTGTGGATGGCCCAAAGCACCCAGAAGGTGCACAGTGGAGTAGGAAGGTGGTGGTACAGAAGGAAGGTTGGAGGGTTGGGTCACAGAACTCGCTGTGCTTTTCACCTCGTGGTGCTTTTGGACTTAATAGCACTTAAAAATCTTTCCAGACTTCTTGCTTCAGTTTGGGAGAGTCTCTGAACCCTACTGAGAATCCCTTCTACTGTTGATTTTGTTGTTTAATATGCTCAGGTCCCAAAGGTTTCTGTTCTAAATTTTCAAGCTGCATGGTTATGAAGAAGCAATAGAGTGAGGGTCTCTTGCTTATTAGGGCTCATAATTTCAATTCAATAGGAATTAAAAGTGGAGAATCCTTTGCTTAGAAAATAGTGGAAAAACAGAAAATAAGAGCCATGAGGGAAGGTCTGTGAACTCCTGGCCATACAGTTCAGGAAGGAAAGCAAGTACAGGGTGTTATATGATTGCTGTGATGGTCATCTGTTGTACAAGCTACAAACACTGTGGACCTTAAAGACATCTCTCTTGAGTTCTGAAATCCTTTAACTAGTCTGAGTCATCTGTACAGCTGAACAGATTCAAGGTCTCTGAAGTAAATTGGAAATACCTGTAATTCTGCAGAAAATTAGGAAAGAGTTATGTAGTCCCAAAGCAGAAGAAGAAATAAAAAGGAGTCATAAAACCTCTGGTCTCTGGGAAAGCTCTGGGCGAAGATGACTTTCTAATAGAATTTTCTAAACTCTCTCAGTCTCACTTGGCTTCTGACATATGGAAAAATTTTTGAAAGGCCAAAGCAAAAGGGTTCCATTTCAGCATTAATTACAGTGTTGGGTTTTCTTAACTTTCTCTCCTAGGAAATAACTCACCAATGCACCATTTGCAATAATTAAATAACAGGCCAATTCTTCTGACTAATGGGACTCAGAAGACATAGGTTAAAACAGCATCTAGAAAATGTCTGAGCAGCATACCTTATGGACAAGAACTCAGCATATAACTTGAGGTTGCCATCAATCAGAAAGCTGCTAGAGAGTCTTATAGGCCTGTTATTATAATTTGCTATTTTTAAAATTCTCTGAAGTAATCAGAAAATCAACCAGCTCAACACCCCTAAAGAGAGCTGCTTCCCACCCACCAGCAGTGGCTGACTTCACTGTTGACATAAAAACCATGAAGATCTCAGTCTAGTATTCTGCCATGTAATTGTATCCTTAATTTTGGCCTTGTTGAAAGTCTGCTGGAAAACTGATCTTGTGTGTCCTCATTAGAAGCAATTCATATGTAAATCATTTAAGATTTTTTTTAACTTAAAGAAAGAAAACATTCCTGTGACTCAAACATTCTGCAGGCTCTTGCTCCTCTTGTGGCTCCTGTGTGGCTGTAACTCCTGGGAAATCTGTGCCTCCTGGCAAATCTGAGTGAGAAGGTTGCTGGCTGGGCTCACCTTCTCTTGCCTTAGCTGCTGGAGAAAACACCTGTCAGGAGACTTTACCTTCTTCCAGCCTTGAAGGGACATGAGGTGAAGCTCTGCTATTTTCTATGCTCCTGCCTGGCATACACCCATGGAAGGTGCTTCACTCCCTTCAGCCAATAGTAGCCATCTAATTACCAGCTTTTCTGCATATTGGAAGGCTTAATTTTTGCTCTTCCATGTGCAAAAATAAGTTGAAGTGGTAGTAGTGGAATTACATCCTAGTGTTAAAATGGAATGACATTGAAAAGACATATAAATAAACAAGTCAGATGACTTCTCTGGGCCTTTATCAATAAAACTGATGAAGCGGCATATGAGGTAACAGCCGAGTTCTTGTCTAAAAGTACAACTTTGATAAAGTTTGGGCACCTATTTCTTCTGAGTATTTCTGGAGTTGGAAATGGAAGTCATCATGAAAGTGTTGACAGCAATTTGAAGGTGTAAAGGAATACTGCATCTTTACCATGAGTTCTATGTTTTTGAATTGGATGAGCTGAGTCCTTCGCACTCCTAACTGTTCCTAAAATATAATGTCTGAGGTATTTGTCTCTAAGAAATCTGAGTTTTTGTTGCTTAAGAATAAATTTTGAACTACTGCTGAAGGTGCTTGGAACTTCTCTTTGGCACCTTGTTATTATAGGCACATAAAATGCAGACGAGTGGGACTAGGTAGCAGATGATGAAATCGAAGTTGATTAAAATCTGTTTGTCAAAACCCTGGGGTTTTTTCCCTTGTATAAGGGATTCTACATGAAAAGGTAGGAAGGGAAAAATAAAGGTAGAGCTTGAGGTAATTTGGGGTATCTTGTTCATGAATTGTCCAGTTCAATGCAAAAAAATCTTACAGCTGCTAGGAATCTGACCTGGTGCCCAGAAATGTGTAAAAGCACAGCTGGCTCTGTCTGGGCTGCAAATCAGCTTTAACACTAATGGCAACGACTTTATTTCAAGAGAGTATTTAGCTTCAAAAAATGAATAGGGGCTGCATGTTCCAAATGTCATCTGTCAATTTAACAAATGGCAACTATATACACATCTTAATGCCAGATTGCTGTTTCATTAGGCTCCTTGTGGGTTATTCCTCCTTGGTAGCTGGCATTATTCTAGCTGGAGCAGCAGAAAGGCAGGAGGGAAGAAGCTCCTCGCCACTGCGATGCAGAGCAGCTCCTGGCTGCTTTTCAGGGGGCAGCAGGAGAGAGACGAGGGCACAAAATGAAAATAGGCCAGAGGAGAACAACAGGCGCAATGTGTTCTGCAGTACAGCCGCGCTAAGCTCGTCACAGGACCAGACACAGAGATACCTTGGAGTTAGGTCTCTAACTGCAGCCTGGGCACACAGGCAAGTGCTGCTGGCTGCTGAGCAGCGCTGCCCGAGGGTGGTCTGAAAGCTGAAATGAGCCGGCAGGGGGTTCCAAACGGGAGCGCGCTGTGGCTCTGTCGCAGGGTATAAAGGCAGATCAAAGGCTCGCAGGAACGAGCAGATAAACTCCCAGTACAGTATGCTGAAGTGAGTGAGTGCTGAGGAAACAGCCATGGCACAGGGTGAAGGTAAAGATGGGCGAGTCTGAGCTGCCCCGCTTTGCCCAGCTCCATCCAACCCACTGCAGTGCCATTTCCTAACTGTCCTCTGTGGCACAGCAGCCCTTCAAGGACTCTCTGCATCTATAGGTCAGTCCATAGGTTGACTCTCCCTGAGCTGCAGTTGCCCACACCAAAGTTGTCAGATTTCCTGTGCAGTGGAAATGCTTCTGAAGCATCCTACTTTGTAAGTAATCAAGGTTTTGTGGCTACCATGGCTGAGAGCCTTCAGCCCTCCCCCTTATCACTGGTAGCTCAAGCACCCTTACAGAGCATTCTGACAGGATAAACACATTGAAATATTTAAAAGTGCTCTAAACAGGTATAGTTTTGAATGATTCATTCAGGCTGCTGTCAGTGTAAGTGCTGCACAGCATGACTGGAAAGAGGTTGCAGAGGGCAAGAAAATTAGTTTTTTTAAAAAGGCCTTATTTTCTGTCTGCAAGGCCAGGTAATAACAGGCTGGTCAATACAGAAACAGTGGGCTCCCTTGCCGAGCAGCTCTGAATGTGCTGGTGAGGCAGACCACAGAAGGACAGCCTGGGTAACTTTGTTCACAGGATAAACTGACATCATTTCCTGGTACCACAGCATCCAGGGCAGTTCATGCTGGGATTCATAAACCACGGGTAATGGCAACCACTCTCCCCCTGTCCCACAGCATTCCTGCTAGGAACCTGCTTCTCCTCAGAAGAGTCTCGCTTGCTCTAGGGTGAGGGGCTCAGCAAATGAGCTGCTGCATTCAGCACCTCGGTGAATGGGAAGGGAAAAGTTGAGAAGGGAAAATTGCATTGGATCCTCACAGAGTGCCAGCACAAATGCTGACACATCTGTGCAGAGGCAGCAGAGGGTTCTGCTGGAGAGCTAGGAAACAGAGTTTACCATGAGTCCAGTCTCCTAACAAACCTTTCCTGCTCAAAGTAGCTGATAATCAAATTGTTCTATTTTTTTTCTTTCAAGAAAAGAAGGTTTTGCAGGGAGATAGAACACAGTCACTTGTTTTCATTTTACTTACTTTAAGTGTGTGGAAAAAGCTGGCAAGCTTTTGAACTCTGTGTCCCTATAGCTGGATGTTGAAAATCTTGCCTGTTTTCTTCTGACTGTCATTTGGCTTAATAAAAGATGTTGCCCCTCCCTACAGACCTTGTTTCTCTTGCGCAATGTGGCTGCACAGATAATGGCTGTTTATATCCTCCCAAACTAAGATGGCTGTGATGGCTACCTCTAAGGCTTGAAAGGCAAAAGTAGGAATCAAAGTCATGGGAAGCGTTAATTTTTATTGCACTGCCTCCTTGCATTCAGAGAAAGAGAAGTGATTAGAGAAGTGCCACGGCAAACCTTCTCCCACAGGTAAATGTGAAATCCTAACACCAGAAAAATCAGTGTCCTTCCAGAACACTACAATCTCAGTCATAATTTCAGAAGCTATCCCTGCTTTATCCAGCAGGACAATGCACACGAGCACCACAGCAACTGAGGCTTGTGCGTGCCACTGTAGCTGAGGACAGTGCATCACTGCTCAGGCACAAATCAGAGATGAGCCCAAGTCTCTGCCCCTGGCAGAGCATTTTATTTTATCCCCCACGCCCCACTACCCCCATGCCCCCTGTTTCTTTTTTAAAATCTCTTAGATTTTTAAAAGACAAAAGGAAGGCACCATGTGAAAACATCACTATGGAAACATCACAGGCTCACTTGTACTCGCCTGCCAAGCAACTACCTAACTGAAGTTTTACATCCTATTGGATCACTGTTGGCCATCTGCTCTCCTTCAAACTTCTCTGAATTCCGTATTTTCCTGAAAAGTTCATTTTTAGAAAGGAGGGAGGAGGAGGCAAGGGGAGAATCCAGTATTCTTGGCTAGTGCAGAGCTATTGTGAAAAAGGAAGATAAACTCACTTTGGAGCAGCCTCTTAAAAAGACAAAGATCCATGTTTTGTGAAGTAATTTCATAGAAAATACCTTGTTTCTAGATGCACTTTAATGATAAGAGTATATATTGGCAGCCACAAGGCAAAACACACAAACAGCTGCTTCTAGTACTCTTGCACTAATTGTCGTCCTCTCCCTTTCTCTCATTTAGCCTCAGATGTCTTTTCTTCTAAAATGTAACAGTTACTGCCTACACTGGAGTTGTTGGCTGCAGGCTCCATAGCCTTGCTCCAAATAAAACACAGAAATAGATTTCCTGCCAAGCACCGAGGAAGTTTGAAGACTTTAGTTTTTAAAAATATAATCTTTTTATCAGTGCCCTGAGCCTGCCAAAGGTAATTATGAGCCATGGCACATTTACATTAATGCATAGGACCTACAGACATTTCAAAAGCTTAATGGAGAAACTCCATAAATGCACGTATCGAAAAACAAATTAATTAAATTAAACTGTCATGTAAAGATATCACTTAATTTTGCAGAGCGGAAGGCGCTCTTAATGGGAATGGAATGGATCAGTGAGCATTTCAAAACCCAAAGCTATAATTTAAATTCAGGCTCTCCTCTAGTGTGCAAGTCACAAGACATATTTATTATAGCCTTGGATTGTCAATTGTAATCGGTTTAGCAGAGACAAAGCCGTGTTGTTTTGCTTCCTGCTCTCCTAGCTGGTTCAATATATTTTGATGTCAGGCTATTGACAAGCAAACCAAAGGCTGAAATAAAATCATGTTTACCTGTGATGAACTGGCAAAAATGCAGTCCAAGGTAAATGTAACCCTGAAGCCCAAACGTTTATTTATCAAGCAGCAAGGGGAAAATGGTGAAGCATTTAAACTTCTTTAAATAAACCAGCTGAATATATTTACTGCTGCTCTTGAGGCCTGCTATGTGGCAACCTAGAAACAAATAGATAAAAATAAGTAAAAGCACTATGAAAATGAATAGCACCATTTATAAGCTGCTGCTCCTGAGTTTTCCAGGTGTCAGTAACAATCAAAGTCGTTGCTCTTGACACTCCTCTAAAGCTAGAGCCAAAGCCCGACACCAGGTCCCCAGCAAACAGACAGCAGTACTTCTTCCAGGATGTGCAACCCTGTCTGCTGCAGGATTTCACCTGGCAGCAGCAGTTACAAACCAAAGCTATGCTCCTGTAGCCACGAGCAAGCATCTTCTCACTGAATAAGCCTCCAAGAATGCTTCAATTCTTTTCCTAACATTCTTTCTGTGTTCTCTAATTCTCTTGCTAAGCTCATTTTCTGATGTAGAGCACTCAAACCAGCCAGCTCATCAGGTTTAATTGTCATGGCTTCCTCTTGCCTTTTTCCAGCCCCTGCGTTGAGCTTAGTCACAGAGAGGTTTCTCTGAGTCTGAATTTAGAACCTTCTCCCCAGGATCCTTAATTTCTTGTGGATCTCTCAAGTTTGCAAATCTGACTCTAAAACATGCTGACAAGCTCAAAACTCATGTTTAGGAGGAGCTGTGGCACAGCAGACTGGACTCCTGCGTGAGGCACCTCAGGGCAGTGGCAGGGGACCAGCCTCCCGGGCTCCTGCCGCACGGTGGGAGGGCCATCTGCAGGGAGGGAGGAGAGCACTGCCTGGGGGGAGCAAGGAGCCAGCTGCATGGCTCTGAGGCTGCCTGGTGTTCACACAGGAGTTGATTTGTTTATTTTAGAAAAATACCTGCATATCTCCATTTGTTCTTACTCTGGTAAGTGGCAGGATTTTCAGGTGAATGGGTTGCATTTTTGCTTCCAGTGTAATCTTTCAGCAGTTTGTTCCCCAAGCTAATTATTACTCCAAAAAACCCAACAAACCCAACCAACAAAAAGAGCCAAAAAAACCCCCTGCCCCACCCAAATTTGCCTCAATACTAGACCACTGTTCTTTTGCTTATAAATTACAATAAACAGAAGTATCTTTCATTACCTTTCTGTAATATGACAGTTTTTATCTTGCTACACTATTTTCTTCTATGCCTCTGTTCCAAGATGCACATTAGCCTTGATCACTCTCAACATAAATTTTTTTTTTTCTCACCCTCTTCAGTCTCTGTTGGCTTTGCACAAGATTTGAACTGTTTATTAAGTGACAGGTCACCACTGACAAAAAAATTCTGTTCCAATTTAAGGGTTGAAAAATTGGACAAAGCTTTTAAAACGTGTTTTGTCCTACTACCAGTAATCTTTCTACTTATTTACATGGCTCCTACCATCACACATGTTCCAATAACAACATCCTTCTTTGAAAGAAGGCAATGGGAAAGGAAAGTGTTCATAGCCCCTCTGAAAAAGAAAAGATGTTGAGAGATTTAGGTCCTGGTTCAAAATAGTATGAACGCTCCAATTCCTACTGTCACTGGTGTCAGTGACAAGCCAGATGTCTGATGTCTTTCATTTGGACTTCAGTGATTTCTTCAAGATATATGAAAATTATGATCCAGCTGAGATGTGAATGTATCTGTAGCAATAAATTGCCATCTTCTATCACCAGCCAAATACCATAACCACAGGCATGCCTGTTTCTTTCCAATAAAGCCATCCCAGTCATTAAAAATGGTCTTTTCCTAAACAGCTTTTCCAGCTTAACTGTCTGGTTCACAAGCCCTTGGAGCTCTGAAGCCAATTAAATCTACAAAGAGTCATAATTTTTGGTTATGGAATGGGAAGGACTCAAAGAGGGCTCTAAGTAATGGTCAGGAGAACAGGATAGGCTACTGACATCAGTTAAAGGGCTTAAGTGAAAGAAATATTATTTTAAACTCTGAAAATAACTATTATGGTAAAAATGCTCCTTTTCCACATCAGTTTGTAAACATTAAGTAAATACATAAAATATAAATTCTAAGTTATTAAGAGCAATGGTGACAAAGTAATGCTTTTAATATTCTCTTTAAAAACACTTTTGGAAGTATTTTTTTTTAATATCTAAGAAGTTTAATTGTATTCAGTTTTTTATAGTTATAAAATTTTGAACACTCTTCTGCATAAAATAAAAAAAGCTATGGCATTTCTCAAATTTCTGAGTAACAGCCAAATAAACTACAAACAATTTCACCCTTCATCTAAGTATCCACCAGGAGGTATACAATCAAGATTGAAGCGTACTTGTATTCTTAATTCATTAGTGGAACTTGAAGGCCCTCTTCTGGATTATAAATTACTGCATGGCCAAGCAAAGTACATGGAAATGATAAAGCCAATCAACACCATGAAAAGATAAATATCTTAAATATATTTTATTCATGTTATTACCACCATAATTTCCTGGTTTTCACTTGTACCTGCCCATCTTGGTTATTGTAATTTAGGAGCTGAGAACAACGTCTTAGTGGATTCTTAAAAATAAAGTATTTCTCACACTGATATTCACAAGAGGAGTGGACAATCTAAACAGGGTTGTAGACTTTCTCCACAACTTTGTATGAAGGTGCTGTGCAGCCAAGTGATATTTGCTTATCCTTATTAAGCAACAGAACACACAAAGAGACACGTGATTGTGTGTAGGTCCCTGTCTACACAGGCATGTGACTTTCAGAAATTACATCTGAAAATCTGGCTTGTGCTAATGTAGAAAAAAAATGAGGAAACATTTGCAATGGTCCTAAGTCTTCAAGGACTGTACAATTCCCTTATATGTCTTTTGAATAAATATTCACACCCAATATATACACACTGTAAAGGAGGTACAAATGTAACTTTCCAAGAGAGTTACTTGCTTGTCTAAGCAAACATTTGCTATTGAAAAGCAAGATGCTTCTCCACACACAGAAGGAAAAAAATATTCTAGAATGTGCTGTACAAAAGCACCATTTTATGGATCTGTCTGTAAACAAGTGGACTTGAACCACCAATTTTCCTCTTTCTAAAAACACACATTTATTCTTTTGTTTTGTCATGATAACAAGAAATCATAAATATAGAAATGCAGGAGTGGGTACTAAGTGTCCTATTAGTAAAAACTCTGCGGAGAAAATGAAACATAGTTTGATTGAACTGCACATTTTAAAAAGGCAGCATGCTGAAGAAACTTTCAGGTATCATTTTTTCGTAAGCTTCTGTGTCCCACCAGTGTAGGGCTACTGACGACGATCCTTTTTCCGTACTTTTGATTTTGGTGCTGCCAAGAAACAGGAAAGGAGAATCATCATCAGAAGTGAATTACAGTAATTCCAGTGCCAACATTTTTTTATATTAGGTTGGGATCAAAATGGATGCATTGATGTAAAACCTACCATTGGGATTTTCTTGTCTGTAGAAAGCTTTTAACAATTCCACTGCTTCTTCAGCACGATAGCCAGAAGAGCACTGTTCAAATTAGAATGATGTTAGTGAGCACATCTGAGAATAACGTATTCCATGCTTCACAATAATGCCTTGAGTACAGAATAATTTGAAACAACGGTACTGTCAGCTTAGGGGTCAAAAAAATCTCCTTTTCAGGTTTAATACCTAATATGTTTGAAAAACACTACGCTGAGGCTTAGTAGAGTAACTTCCCCAATAACTTAGTATTAGGCACAACAAACTTTCTTAGTAAATTATGTAACATTTTTATGCAATCTACAATTTCTTTCTTATTACTGTGTTTCCAACCTCCCATACTCCTCAAGCACTTGGAAACATAAGAGACATACACCTAAGTATTTGCAGATAAGATATGTGACAGAAAATATTCATCCACATATCTATTCTTCATTCCTAACAGCCACCTTTCAGATCCTTTTGGTCCTTCTAAAGTACTAAAATACTATTCCAGGCCATGAACACTAACATGACAAAGCATTTAAATGTCACTCACACTAAATAAATCTCCACTCACGCTAGAAAGAAAGTAGTTACTCCTAGAGATTCCACTGCAGTTGCCTACAGAAACAAAGGTTTCATAGTATTAAGAACCTTCTCCTTTCTGTCTTCTGAATGTATAAAAAAATTAAATACCACATGCCAATGTTAGCAAATGAACACTTTTCCAGTACTGACTACACCAATTAATCAGATATTAGTCTCACTGACACACTGACAGAAAGATGCCTAATATGTTTACACTGGAGTGCCAAACAATATTGTCTTGTTGACTGAAATTCTTTGAGCCTTGAGCCTTTACTGCTTATTTACGATGCTGAAATACATGACTTGCTTTTTTACATTTTCATTAAATCATTAATGTGAAATGTGGAAAAGAACTCCAGGAATCAGCATCACTGTATAAGGCAAGATCACGTACAACTGTGAATAATATAATAAATAAAATGCTATTAATACTCTCTACATGTCTGTATGGGTACATAGGTAGTATCATGCTGTAAAGCATTTATCCTCTACCTCCACTGAATGCTTGTCCCGCCTTTCTCACATGACAAAGATGCCTAAATCACCCCAGACACTGAATCAGTCTTTCAGAATCCCTACTCTTCAGAAAGTTTCTTGATACCTAAACCGAATTTCCTCTGCTACTGTTGCAATTCAGATTCATTTTGGGATTTGAACTACATGAAGTAAGTCTAAGCTAATACATTTTACACAGACTGAAAACAAAAATACAGTCATTTCCAGTGGCTCAACTAAAACCCAGTAATTTTATAAGTTGCTGTTACTTGATCTTTATTGATTATGTGTTTGTATATTCTGCAGCTTAAAATAATTTTCCCTCATCTCTTCCTGCAGCATATACTTACTGTTCTAAGTATTACACATATTATAGATATATTTAATTCTTACCTTGTTCCACAAGCATAATTTTTCCCTTACCCTTTGATACATCCTTTTAAATAATTTAAGACTGTCATCAGGGTTTTCCTCAGTTTTCCTTAAGGACTTAATTTTTTTTTTTACATGATTTTCTTATTAAGCCAAGTTTACTTGACTTTGATCATCTTTCATCTGTGTCCTCTTAAAGTGATGGTAATTCTCAAAGCCTGGTAATGAAGCCAGGCACAGTACTCTAGCTGGAAAACAAAGGGAAACATTTCACAGCCTACTTCAAATGGGTCTCCTGAGTCCACCATATCATCGGACGAGATGCTCAAAACGGAGCCACAGCCTCCAAATCGCTCATTTCGACAGCCATACACGACCCGCGGAATTTATGGGAGTGAGTCAAGGTACTAAGTGAAAAACAAGCAGGAAGTAACAGAAGCCTGATCTAAACAGTCATCAAATTTCCTAAAGTGTGCTTACTCAAACTAAATTAGTTTGACCTACAATTCTTCCCTCATAAAATCAGAACTTTTGAATGATGTAAGATGTATTGCTGAAGATGCACATCCAGCCTTTCTCAGAAAAGGGGAAACACGAATCCCCAAAGCAGAGGCATACAAAGACATCGTTTACTGATTGATACAAAATTCAAAACTGAGCACTGAACTACACTTTGCTCATTTTACATGCTAACCAACATCTCTAAAATGTATTTTTAATCTCTAAGAGCAGTTGTTCGTCACAACTGCACCATCCCTCTTTCACTCTTGAGTCTCTCGCTACTCACCATGGAGCTGGGTGCAGACCCTCAAACCACCCCTCACGGCTTTCCCTGACACTGTCAAGCCTTTCTTTGTGGGCTCACTGCCACAGGAGTAATGGTTTGACACAGTTTCCCAGCTGAGTCAACATGAAAGGATACTCATCAAGCGCACAGCAGCTGCACACATGATACAGGGCTCTACAGTTACATACAACACCAGCTCTGGAAACACTTCCCTGTAATCCCTCTTGTGTTGCTTGCACCAGTCAAGGACCTGGTCGATTGCCACCATTTCTGCATGTCGAGTAGCCTAGAAGATAAAATTAAGTATTTTCTTCAAAGTTGGCATTTATACACTTTTGTTACAGAAGTAATGTAATGCTGGTTCAAGTTGCAAAAGAAGTTTCATATCACCCAGACTGCAGAAAAAATACTCAACCCAAGAAAGAAAATATTCAACCCCAACCTGTTGTGTGTAACACACAAGATCTACAAGTGCCAGTTTTTCTTCCACTTTTTCCTAGGCACAGGAGCATGCTCCAAAGTTCTCCTCTCTCAGTCATGCCAGCACAGTGAGGCAAGACATGAAAGCTCTACTTGAGGCTTAAGGGACACACAAAGCCCACTGGCACAACTGAGGTAGCCCATAGCCCACTCTACTTCCAAAAGCAAGAATACAGGCTGGATTTCTTTCTCTAGAAATATTAACAAAGTGCTCCTCACTGGTACCCTTTCCTCCCTCCAACAATATTAGTGTGCTCACAAGGAACGAATACACTGTGAATATGCAACAATTTCACCATGTTGCTGCAACTGCCTGGTATGATCTGCACAAACAACACTTTCAGTCTGCCTCAGGTTTAACGCCACCTGGGGATACATATGTGTACAGTAAGTCCCTCGAGTAATAGGCAGGGATTTCAGCACATGACTGATTACAAAATACAAAGGAATATTAAGTTCTTTTTTTTTAATCCAAGATAAGCGAGTGATTAGTATCTCAATATTTCTGGCACAACAACCTAAACAGAAGTGTTGACTTTAATTGCAGAGAGACCAAAACAATCAGTAATGTCCCAGTATCGCTCTGAAATGTCTGCAGCACTGTTACGCCAATGAAATGTCACAGCAAAAATTTCAAGAAGTACGAGTTTTGAAAGGACTCTTCAGTTAGAGCCTGATGCTTCTTTGAATTAAGACTATTCATATTTTCCTTCTTTTTCTATCTGTTCTGAAAAAAATGATGTTTTTGACACAAGCATTAGAGTAAGACTTAATGAATCCAGATTATACTTGTACTTCTGTTTCGTATGTCCTTATATGACCCTTGATAGCTTCCTTGCAAAACATAAACTCGGGTTAATGTTTTAGCACTCTGAAGATCTGTGGTGATAACACTGAGATGCTCTACAATACATGGTAAAGGACTCATAACTTACTGCTATGTTTAGTACTGCTCAAAAATATTTTAAAACTCCTAGAAAGGCTATGCAGCTGCTGCAGGTCCTGCCAGCTTCTGCAGTAATAGAAGACAGCCACACAAATGAGATTACACTAATACAGAACATTACTACACACTGGTGTACCTGCATCTTAAGTAATAAGCACATCTCATGTCTTGAAGACACAGGAACATCAGGACAAATTCACCTCAGGGTGAGAAAGGATTATCCAAGTTACAGAACAGTCTCCATTCAGAGACTAGTTAGACTGTGGCTCTTAACAGATACAATCATTAGTTTCCCAAGTTAAAAGAACTACAGTAGTAGTTTCTAAAATAATCAAGAAAAATGTGGAAAAAATCACAGTTATAACTATGATTTATTATTTCTCATAACAAGTGAGCACCCAATGAAATTACCAGGGAGCAGATATAAAACCAACAAAAGGAAGTACTCTTTCACAAATCACATAATTATATTGTGAAACTCATTGCCACAGGATGCTATGGAAGCCAAAAGCATAAATGAGTTCAAAAAAGGTTTAGACAAATTCATGGGGGATATGTGCACGAACAGCCATCAGAAAGAATGATCCAGATACAGCCTTGGACTCTGGAAGCTCCAAAGGTTTTCCCTTTCAGAAGTGGAAAGGATGTGCAGGGGAAGGTTTACACTACTCCTTTCTTGTTTTTTGAGCTCCCTCCTTACACACCTATTAAAGGTCCCTCTTAAAGACAAGATATAAGGAAAAACTGACCTTCTAGGTCTGTCTTAAGATTTTGCTTTGTATTAAGCTATGACTAGATAGCCTTTTTTTGACTTGCTGTGTATAAAATAACATAGAAGAGGGATTATTTAATTTTGAATCACTGACTCAATTCATAAACTTAACTTGTCAAATATTACACACTATTTTAAAGGCAAGAAAGCAAAAGCAGGTTAAGAGTAGCAAGGGAAAGAGAATTGTTACAGAGTGGCAAATAGTGTGTCAAGGAAAAAAAGCTGAGTCTGTGGGGTAAAAGCCTTGACAGTGCCCCAAATCGTGGCAAATGTT
Source organism: Nicator chloris (assembly GCA_013400495.1). Lineage (NCBI taxonomy): Eukaryota > Metazoa > Chordata > Aves > Passeriformes > Pycnonotidae > Nicator > Nicator chloris. The sequence continues at coordinate 51,171 of WAAE01006648.1, read as the reverse complement.
TCACAGACAAATAAAGATATCACCACTGCCCCTAAAAAGCTTACTTTCTAAATTTTAGACTATAATTAACAAGTCAGGGTAAAGGGGGCCAGAGCTCAAAGTTCTGCATTATCTTGTGGCTTCACTACACAAACAATACTTCCTTTTCAATTATCCCACACTGTGCCTGCAAGACACCTGCTACAATGACCCAACAGGACAGGACAAAAAGGAGATGTCTGTGTGTATCAACAAACCTAAGAGCATTTTACTGGGAAATGAATGATTGCATCACATGCATGGGAATAAAGATGCCAAAAAACCCATTTCTAGCTGGGAAGGGTTACATATGCTGTAAGGGAGAACATTTTCACGTTGGTCTGAGGCAAGACTGTGAACAAGCAAGTGTGGGACCTGCCAGAGGGAACACAGCACTGGCACAAGCTTGTGGATGCATCTCCAGGCTGTCTAAATCCAATGTCTTACACAGACATTTGCTGCACTGTTGCCCAATGAAGACAAGTAATGTCATGTCTAACAATTTTGAAATGCTGATGCCACAACCATGCTCCTAAAAAAATAAATAAACCAAACACAGCTGTATACAAACTCCCTTCTCCCAAAAGCAACTTCTCCCAGAAGAATGCAATGATCAGTAATTTTGCAAATAACTGCCATAGAGTAAGCAGCAGTATTTCTGACATGAATGTGTTCTGCTGTGGACATGGCAGGAAAAAAAAAAAAAAAAAAAGAAAAAAGATGTAGGGTGACAAGAGACAGTCTGAAAACGCTGGAGTTTTTGACAACTAAATCTTTTTGCCAGAATGAGCAGTTTAGGAACATAATGAAAGAGGGCATAAAGAAGACACTACCTGCTCCTAACTTCAGCCCGTTACAACAGAGGATGCAGGGACCTGCTTAAGGAGAAGACAGAATTTATTTGACACAAGGCTTGGATGCAAGCTGATTCCTGACCAAAGGCAGAATTGCAGAGAAGGACTGAAGTTCTAACTGGATAAATGATCACTTTTTCAAAGCAGGAACAAAGTTTTCATGAAGTTTAAAAAGTCAGTATGCTATAAAGCTGCATTTTGGAGGCCAGAAAGCTGCCAGTCTCACAGCAATGTTTTAATGCATCAAAGCAGAGTATTGCATGAGTGAGACCTTCAGAGCAAACTGTAATAAAAACCAGGGAGGACAGGTGTCATACAATCCTGACACCTGTAGATCCAGGAGGGTCTCAATAGTAAAACAGGCAAGACAACAAACATTTGAAAGTAGTGTTATAAGGACTAGTCTTTATAAAAGGTAAATTAAACACAAAACCAGTAAGATAGCTGACACTAAATTAACCTAGTCACTTTCTTTGACAAATGTTTTTTCTAGGCAGGGGAAACACCAGTCTCTCTGGACATCTCCAGTGCATCTGGCACAGCACAACCTGTGAAATTACTGAGTGGGGCAAACGGCCTAATGCAAGAAATATAAGGTGAGCAAGAAAAGAAGAAACACTGCATTGCCAGGGGAAATATTTGTCCAGAGGGGACTCATTACCACAGACACTCAAAGATCATTTGGCTTAAATGTCTTCAGTTGTATCATTGGCATTAACTGGAAAAACCCCTGAGAAAACAGCTGATGACATGATGTCTTTTGTATGATGAAAGACATCATGACAAGTGACAGAGTGAGAGTGTCATTTCAGGAGGTGGATGGCCTTCTAGATGGGAGTAAAAAAAATTTTCAAAATAACAAATGAAGAATAACAAAACAGCATAAAAGACGAAGGAAGCTCCAGAAAAGATGGGTGGACTTTTTCCCAGGGAGAATGTGAAGTACTATTGTTATCAAACAAAGCACAAGTCCATCAGGAATAGAGTTCTGGTTAAGTAAATTCAAGATAAAATGAATCAAAGCTGATGTAAAAGAATGTAAAAGAATTATTATAATGAACACAGAAAGCAAGCCTGTCTTCTGAGAGGAAATTAAACAGTTGGCTTGGAAAAAACAAAAGCTGAAAAGGTGTAAAACTTTAAATACATCTCAGCTATGTAAAATAATGGATGATGCTGGCACAAGAACAGGGACATAGAACATAAAAAGTTTGAAACTGCAAATCAGACATTTTTTAGCCATCTGAGGAGGGATGTTCTAGAGAAGTCAATATAAGGTGGGACAAGAAATTAAGTTTTAAAACAGACCTTGACATTTATGATGTCTGCTGCAACTGCCTCAATGGTTCAAGAGCATTGTTTTTTACCCCACGATGATCCCTAAATAATGCCAGAAATCATTAGGAGAAAACTGAAAACAATTTCCTACGTTCACATTTTGTAACAAGTACTTCTTGCAAGCTTACATTTTTTTTTAGACAACATGGAGCAATTACGTATCTGATAAAAAATTTAGAAGCACTAAGTACCCAGCATTTCCTACCACTATAAAATAAACATTTATTAAAATTGAGCCACAAAAGAACTGAAACTTGAGCTAGGCAGCAATATAAAAAAAGCTTGGCTTTCACAGATATTAACAGATTACTGTTTCCAAAATCCAGTTGATTTTTTTTTTTTTAAATCAGGCTACTTGCATTTTAGTATGTACCTGCAGACAGCCCTGACACTAAAAATGCCTGAAAGCTTCCCTGACATTTTTAAGTTGATTTGGATTTTGTTATCAGTCTTGTCAGTTATGTTCTGTTTATGAACATGTGATTTCTACACAATATTAATATCTCTGACATGATTTTCCCAAGTGTCTGCTTCCCCACAGTGTTTACAATTGTGTAACATGAGATACCTAACTTCTCTGTCATATGGCTTTCTTAAAGCTCTATTAGAATCTTCTTAATACATTACAGATTGTCCTGCAGAACAAATTACTATAATGATTCATCTTTACTGTTACATTTTTGAACTTAAAAGATTCATTTTTATTACGTTTTCAGATTTGAGACATCTAATATAAATTACAGCCGGATCCTACAGTCAGATTAACTTATACAAAACTTCCAGTTGTTCAAAATCCCTGTTGCCATTAATGGGTCTCTCGGAATCAGATCTTACAGCTCATTTGTTGGTTAAAGTTGCAACAGGTCTAAAATCTACAGGCAATAGCTTTTCGTTCCGGCCTGAGGACAGAACTTCATCAGGAAAGGCTGCACACTCATTTCTCGCTCTTAGCCCCCGGGTGACTTTAGGAGAGCACGTCTGAGACCCAGCAAGGGGACAAGCGCGGCGCAGGGCAGGGGCGGCAAAGCCACGGCGTCCCGGGCCGACCTCAACTCACGTTCTTCGTCTCGTTGACCTCGTTCCTGCCCCTGCCTATGACCTCGCCCTTGTAGACCAGCAGGCAGCCCACGGGAACCTCCCCTTTCTCCAGCGCCTCTTTGGCCTAAAGGACAGACAGACAGACAGACAGATAGACAGACTCACGAGAGGCACAGGACATGGTTACAGCAGCGGGAGGAGCTTCCGCCGGCTCTCATTCCCCTCCTCCCCCTCTCCCGCTGCCGTGAGGGGCCCGGGGCTCCCCGAGGTTTCCCCCGCGGGACAGCGGGACCCCGGCCCGCACTGACCACGTCGAGGGCCTGGTCCATCCAGGCCAGCGCGGCCGCCTCCCCCGCCTCCGCCATGCCGGGCCCGGGCGCTGTTTCCGGGGCACCGCGGGCGGTGCCGCCGCCGCCTCCGCCTCTTCCGCCGCCGCGGGGACCCGAGGGGCGGCCGGGCCGGGCCGGGCCAGGCTCGCAGGATGCTCCGGTCGCTCTGGAGTTTCCTTAAGCGGCACAAGAAGAAATGCCTCGCCCTTGGCACCTTCCTTGGCGGTGAGTGCCCGGTCGAGGGGCGGGGGCGATGATACCGGGGGAAGACGGCGCCGGCCGTGGGGCCTCCCCGCGGAGCGCTCCCGGCTGTCGCCGGGGAGGCCCCCTCGCAGCTGGCGCTGGGTCCGACGAGCCCCCGCGGCCAGGCGGGTCCTACCCTGGCTGGAGGGGCTCTGTGTCCCCGCCTGGCGACACCGAAGTGCTCCCGCCGTTCGCCGCCGGCAGAGCCCGGGTGCCGGCAGGACTTTCCCCCGAGGCGGGGAGGGAATCTGCGCGTCGTCCCTTAAGCCCTAAAAGACAGGAACTCGGGTTGCCCGGGTGCGCTTAAGGCAGGTGATCGCTTTACTTTGAAACAATGCTGAAGCGCGCAAAGCGTGGGTGACACTCGTGTTGTTTTGGGAGGGGAGGCTGAAAACCTTTTCTTTTATGAAAAAACTTTCGTATGTGACTTGTTCGTTGAGGTGAATTGTCAAAATATCACAAAGAATCAGTTAGGTTGGAAAAAAGATCATGGTGTCCAACCTGGGACCGAACACCACTTTGCCAACCAGACCATGGCACTAAGCGCTACATCCAGGCTTTACTTAAACACCTCCAGGGACAGCGACTCCACCACCTCCCTGGGAAGCCCATCCCAACGTCTAATCACCCATTTTGTGAAGAAACTCCTCCTAATGTAATATCTGAACCTCCCCTGATGCACTTTAAGACTATGTGCTCTTGTTCTGTCACTTGGTACCTGGGGGAAGAGACCGACTCCATATGTCTACAGTCTCCTTTCAGGTGTTTGTAGAGAGTGATAAGGGTTCCCCTGAGCCTCCTTTTCTCTAGGCTAAACATCCCCAGCTCCCTCAGCCAGCCACTTTTTATAGAACATGTGCTCCAGACCCTTCAGCAGCTTTGTTGCCCTTCTCTGGACAAATATAGATTAGTTGTAGACACAAAATTTTCACAGAGAGGATTTGCATTAATCATTCAAGCACCTTCTCCCTTAAGGCTCTGGTTGAACCTGTAGGGTAGTTATATAAGGTCTATATTATTGATAGTCATTATTGGGTTGATTTTAGTTGGAAATGGATTTAAAAGAGCACATTGGATCTGTCTCTGTTTAACGATGATGTGCATAGCTGTGCACTTTGATGAGATTAGATACTCCTTAAAAGGCACAGCTGTGTCTTTGTGCACTCAGTCATCAATGTACTTATATCCAATGTAGATGACAGAGAACTGGAACTTGCCTGAACAGTTGAATGTTCTGAGGGCTACAGGGCTTTTGTAGTATGTTTTGTTATATATTCGGATGAAGACCCCTGTGAAGGTGAATTATATTTACTGCTAGCTTGCCTTGGTTCTTGTGTTGTCTGCATTCTTTCATCGTTATTTTTTTCTGTGGTTTTCCAGAGAGTGCTAATTAATCCATGATAATAGGCTGGGTAATGGTTACTGCAGTACTGGTCAGACTGCTCCTCCAGTTCTGTCCCTCACCTGCAGGTTTTGTGGCTCTGCAAGTGCAGCACACTGTCATGTTAACACCACACTTGCAGCCCACCATGTTAAGTAAACAGATTTACTTTTACACACCAGGCTATCACCTGGAAGATGTTCTCCCTCTCCTTCAACTGTCTGTGTTAGAGTGGTGGGTGGACAAATGGGAATAGTAAAAAATCACTTCTCCCAGTTTCAGTGCATAAACATGGATCAATTCCCAAGTTGGAAAGCAGGTATCTGGGAACTTGTGGCTCTCATAGCCTGAAATCTTGAGTTTCTCATGTGTAAACAGCCTTCTGCCAGCCTGCAAACCAACCTAACATAACTGAGTTTGCAGTTTTTCCCTTGTGATTTCTGTTGATTGTATACAGCTCAGTGTCACTTTCATTAAAATGAAATGACTGGATGAAGTCCGCTTAAAAGAATAATTATAGATTAAAATAATGTCATTTAAAGAATTACCAAACCCCCCCCAAAAAAACCCCAAAGCTACCCAAGATACTCTTCCTCCAATAAGCATTTCAACTTCTGACTGAAAATATTAAACTATACTATCATTTTCTGCTGCATGGATCAATCATCTATTTCTTCAGGCCATGTAGTATTTGAGGACGACTATACAGAATTGCTTTTTATGTATTTGAGACTGAAGTAAATCTGCACTTCCACAAGCAGGTGAACATCATTAGCTGCCACCAGCAGCAACTTTGCACCGTGGTATTTTAAGGGAGGCAGGGAGACAGAGGGAATTACTGCAGAGTGCTACTTTATAGCTGTTCAGCAGCTGAATCTTGAGTGCTTTGGTCATCTACATAGTTATGGATCAGACCTTAAAAAAACTCCATGAGCTATGGTAATGCCACCACCAGTGAATCAGAACTCCAGAAAATACTGCCACATCTTGAAAGATGGAATGCAACTTTACACACTGCTTTTAAATGAAGACAGAATATTTGGAAGTGGCTGAATGATTTAAGGAAAGCATCCAAATCTGCTGATTTAATAGCAAAGCCTGGAATCTACATTTCTGTGGGGTTCTTTTAAGGGCTGCAGGTGCATTTTCTGGGAATGAGGGTGTAACAGGGAAAATGGGACATCACAAAGTTTAATGATTTTAAGTCCTTAACTGGCACATGGTTAGAGATTAATGTGAATATGTAATGATTCATTAGACAGTAGAGAAGAGTTTCTACATTATTACTGGTACAGTATTGTATCAGTGTTATGTTACTGAATTACTGCACCAAAGTCAAAGTTGGTTGGTAACTTTTCCTCTCTTTACTGTAGTGGATTCCATGTGTATTATCAGTGGCTGTCATTCTTCGTGCAATTTCTCTCAATCCCAACACTAAAACAGATTTTACTGCTTAAGAAGATACAAATCTCAGGAAATAAGAGCTCAAATTGAGGGAAAAAGCAACTGAAAAATACATGTAATTTCCCCTTAACTGGAGAGCAGGGTTGAGAAAGCCTCACCTTAGCAAAGACCCTGTACAAACCCTTACTTTAAAAGTTGTTTCTTTAACGATATCAAATACGTTGCATACTGAAAAGACTTAAATCTCTTCTAGCAAGCAAAATCTAGTGGTCTAGGATCAAACCCACTAGAATTATGGAAAGTAGAGAGAGAGAGAGCATGATGGAGCTGCAAGGACCCATCAGGCTCACGTGTTTACTGGATAGTTTGATTAAAGTCTTTTTTATCTCAGTGCTCAGCGTTCAAGGTAGATTTCAGTAGATATCACAAAATGATTCACCACTGAAATTCTGTTGCTGCAGTGGAAGAACAAGCTCAGGGTGTGTCTGCAATGTGTGGTTCTGATTTCAGTGGTGCACTAATTATTGCTGAATTTCATCTGTTGCAACCTTTGGCTTGCAGAAAAAGCATTTCAGTTCAGAAATCTCTCTGCATAGCAGAGAAAGTTGGCTTGGTTTGTGAGTAAGCTCAGCGGCATTAAATATGTTCTGGTGGGACTCAGTGTTACCAAGAGAATAAGGCTTTAGTGCCTGCATGTTTTAAAGATGGTTTTCAACTATAGCAGGACAATTGTATGTCCCTTGATACATGGCTCACTTGAACATAAGGACTAACCACAACTTAGGGAGCTGTTTGTGTCCTGGAAGGATGCAGGCTTCTATGTGTCAGCACAATTTCTACATAATGAAATTCTTAAAGCTGAAATTTTCCCTTTTTTTTTTTTTTTCTTTTTTTTCTTTTTTTTTTTTCCCCTGAGGTAAGTATGGCAGTGAGGGCAAAGGTTACTTAGGGTTGTAAAAGAGGTTTCCTGAAAACTTGATGCCTCCTAATTATCTATCCCATTCTTCTGCTCAGCCCTCCATTCCAAATGTGAGGAAAGGAAAGGACTGAGGGAGAGGGAAGCTCTAACTTATGTGATGTGAGAAATACCCTTCCTCTTGGAGGCTACTAGAGTGAACATGTAAGAGCCTGCAGGCTTTGTAAACTTCTTGCATTACTTATATTTAGGTGGGAAGAGACTGTACAGTGCTACAGCCAAAGAGGGATATGGAGACAAATTAGAGCATATTTATCTCAAATCAAAGTGTTGCTTCCACAGGATACAGGTGCCGTAGACCACGGAGTGCTTCCCAGCCAACAACTAAAGCACCGCAGAGCCACACACACACATACCCCTTCTCTGGTGGGATGAGGGAGAGAATCAGGCCTGACCAATGCCCAGCAGCCCCTAAACAGTGCTCCCTCCTCCCCTGGTATTCCCCCCTAATTTTGCTGCTGAGATGACATCCTGTGGTGTGGCACGTCCCTTTGATCTATCCTGATCAGCTGTCCTGGCTGTGTCTCCTCCCAAACTCCTTGTGACCCCCAGCCTTCTTGCTGGTGGGGTGGTGTGATAGGCAGAAAAAGCCTTGACTTTGTGTAAGCCCTGCTAAGCAATTACAAAAACATCTCTCTATTACCAACACTGTAATTCCCAGCTACCATGAAGAAGATTAACTCTATCCCAGCCAAATCCAGCACAGCCAGCCAGTACATACGTAAACGCATTTCACTTTCTAAATCAGTTGTAAAACAGTAGGAGTTGTAGTTTGAGATCCTTACTGAGATTCCTGTTCCTGAAGGAGCTGATATCAGGTGATGTTGTTTTTATCACTGATCTGTTTCTGAACCATCCAAATCAGACGTGTTGGGACTGTAGTATTTTGTATAGTTCACATTTTGATGAAGATAGAAAAAGTTGCCACAGGAATTTTCTCTTGGACAGCCTGACTATTTCTGAATTTTCTTACTTTTTGGTTTTGTGTGAAACATATGGGAAAATTCAGCATGAAGTTCCACCTATACAACAGTTTAGCTAATTAGACATGTGTAAATCTTGCTGCTGTACCTTTTTGCAGACCTCCCATCCCGTACTGAGTGGTAAAACTAAGTTATATTAATTATTATAAAAAACTGGTATTGGCTTTGCATGTTTATAACAAGAGACTTTCAAAATGTCAGCTTAGTTTTTTACGGGTTTGTTAACTGACTTGACATCATGGCAGTTTTTGGATGTGGCTTTCTCTGGTCCTGCTTCCAACTCCACGTGATGATTTTGTGTGATGCATTCATTCTGGACTTCTAAAAAGGCTGTATTACTGTCAAGTCCTCTGAATTAATGCAACATACTAATATAGATACACATGGTTGTCCTGAAGAAAAATGCAAGCCAACCCCCTGGCTGGCAGCTCCTTGGAATGTCTCATAAGGCAGAGATCCACTGCTGTTTTCAGGAATGAGTGCAGTGGGCAGAAGTTCATTGTCACAGCTGAGAATTGAGTTTCACAAGTGAAGTGCTGTGTCCTCCAGCGACTTAGAGGTGCTTACAAGCCATGCAGTTGGTAACAGAAAGAGTCTGCTGCTGGCAACCAAACCTCAAGCTTACTGGTGATTGCTGGGTTTGCCTAAGGGGGGCGAGTGGGCGGTGCAGCTTTTACTTTGGTTAACTTCTAATGCATCGCATTCCAGAGAAGAGGATAATCCTGGATTAAGCAACATCTGTTAACAGTGGGTCAAAGTTATACCTTAGTTCAGCGAAGGGAAGGAGAAACGAGACTGAGTAGCTGGTGTTGCATTGTTTTAGACAAGTGGTTTTGTCTGGAGACTCCTTGTTAAACCTGGATGACAGCTACTGCAACTTTGTACCCTCCCAGGCCACAGCAGCTCTTAGTGCAGAGTAGGCGCACAGTCTTAACGAGCAGGCGTTAAGCAATTAGCTGTCTTGAGCAATTAGCTCTCTCAATCTCAAAGCTTCTGCCCCTGTACATCACTCCAGGGCACGCACATGATTCTTCTTGAACTGTCAGCATGTCTGCTATGACCTGTCTACATTCAGGAAGAGTCTTTTTTATACTTACGCCTTTTCTGCTACAAAACCTGGAATGAAAAGGATTTGTTTTGGGGTGCAGGGAAAGTAAAGAAAAGTAGTCATTTGGACAAATATGTTAATGTAATGTGAAAAATGTAGTGGGGTAAAATGATTGGAAGAATCTTATGTTCAAGAATTGATCACTAATGCAAAAAAAAGTTTCTATTTCAGTATGTTAGCTGAAAAAAAATCAGTAACCTGACAGTTGTTTTCTAAATAGATATTCTTGGCAGGAATTGATAACATTTTAGATTAAAATAATCTTGATTGTGAAGTCTCATTTTTGTTAACAGCTAAATGGTAGAATCACATTTTTTGTATATGGACCCATAATAATAAAGTTTGCACCTAATGAAGTGAATATTCCATATAACAAATGGGCAGTCTACCTAAAGGCTGAAGTGAGGGAGAGACTTACCCATTTCTATTTTATGAGGCTTTTGGGAAATGGAAGTGACTATGGTTGTTCCAGACTGGTCTGGCTTGTAGTTGCCTATGAGCAAACATAATGCCAGTATGAATAGCCAGATTTTTTTTTACAACTATGGACATTGGAGCACAAAGTTGACAAGGTTTTTCAAACACTGATGATAGTTCGGGGGAATATTTTAGAAGGTTTTAATAACCAAAAAAATGTAGCTGAATTCAAAATCTTGGGCAGTTTGGGTTTGTTTATGGGGTTTGTCTGTTTAGTTTTGGTTGGGGTTTTTTGTTAGTTTTTTGTTTGTTTGTTTTTTGGTTTTTGGTTTTTTTTTTGGATTTGGTTATAAAATTAGTTTTGAAACTTTCAGCTTTCAGCAACTCATGCCTCATTTGTTCCAATATTGGCTTCTAAATGTGAAAATCGAACTTTGAAGAAAACTTTGTGTCTACAACTTTAGAAAGTACTTTGAGGAAAGAAAATTAAAAATACTTGATTTGTTATTCGGATTTCTTCTGTGTGCTGTTATTAACCTGACAAATTTGGAGCTGGCTGTCTGTAGAGGAGCTTCAATAATTAGAGTATTAGTCCACACAGACAGAAGATGATTACCTTGTACAATAGTCTTTTCTTGCGTGGGTTTGTTCCTCCCTTATCTCTGTGCCCCCTCCAAATGTTTCATGGGAGAACGCGGGAAGCACTGGTCGCACACCTAAGTAGGAAACTGCTGCTGCCAGTGCATACAGGAGGCAGCAGATGAACCTGACACTCACGAGGTGCTATAAGAAGGCCTGGGTGGAGGGGGAGAAATTAATGGAAAGCAACCTACAGTGGGCAGAGGTGCTGAGGATAAGCCTAGAAGGTGTAGTGATATCTTCAGGAATGGCTTAGAAAAGGGGACAGAGATGAGGAAAGATGGGAAGAGGGCTGTGGGCAGCCTGGATAGATATCTGAACCCCTGGTGATGTGGGACAAACAGCTGGGGGAAACTTCAGAGGGATGTGTGTTGGAAGAGGTGAAAATGCAAAGCAAAGATTTTAGGTGTGTCTCTATGGAAATGAAGGTTCATAGTGAGAGTGATGAGGGGTGGTCAGACCCTCAAGAGAAGAGTGTGACTGGAAAGTAGGAACAGGTGTGGTAAAAAAAGAAGAGCCACAGTCAAGCCCCATTGAAACTAAGGTTCTTCCTACAGAAGTTTCAGGACCAAATGAAGGAAGTGTTGATCTGTAACATTTTTCTCATATGTGATCTTTAGTACTTGAGTTTTATTTCTAACTTCTGCCAATTTTAGAAATATATAATTTAAAAAATTTAAATTTTCATCCATCTCTAGACCTATGCATTTCTGTTTGTTTTCTCTACTCTTTTTCTTTCTCTACATTGCTTCCCTTACTTGTTTCAGTCTCTTCAGTACTAGTTGTTCACATTGCAGTAGTACCAAAAATGTCTTCTGTGAATGGCAGGATACCTCGTCTCAGGAGAAGAATCAGTATGACTTGAATCAGTAGTTTCTTCTACTGATTCAAGTCATAAGCCTAGACATTTTAATTAATTTTGAAAACATTCTTTCTGAGTATTGCTTTGCCAATAGTTATTAAAATACTCAAGATCCCCATATCTAAAAAAAAAACACTATGCACCCTTATGCTTTAAAATTAAATAAATGGGTAAGGGACCTTTCTCACTTTTTAAAAGCACTTTCTAATATGGTTATTCTCTGTAGGAGTCTATTTACTGGGAAAATATGGGCAGAAGAAAATCAGAGAAATCCAGGAACGAGAGGCAGCTGAGTACATTGCCCAAGCACGAAGGCAGTACCATTTTGAGAGTAATCAGAGGACGTGCAATATGACAGGTAAGATAAGGAAATAACTGCTGTTTAGACAAGGGGAGGTACTTGGGGATTTATACTACATATTGTTAGGATGGAAGATGAATAAGAAATGTAGGTAAATTCAAAATCTTAATTAAATACCAGTGCATAAATACAGTTGTTTTGCAAATAAAGAGAGTCTGAACAGTAGAGGATTAAGGGGATTTCAGGGGACATCTGAACCCTTACCATCAATAAACGTACAAGTATACCTGCAGGTTACAATTTTTTTGTCACTTCAGGACCCTTTTGCCTTAAACTGCATGTGGTATTGAGGTGTGAAACAGCATTTTGATTCAATTCAACAATACTGAATTTACATCAGGATTATTTTATTCATCGTAGCACATTGTTAGTGAGCTGCATGGAGAAGTTGGTGGGTAATTTTTAATAAGAAGCACATCAGCCCATCAGTTTCCTACACAATTAGAAGGTACCTGACTATGTGGAGAGCAAAAACTCAAAGTACTTTTTCTTATAGCATCAGTCTTAGGATTTTTGGAAAGGAGATGACAGAGAAGAATTTTAACAAATTCCTTCCCATTGTAAATACAGGCCATTCAAAACTATTTTTTATTAAAAAAATTAGGCAGTATTTTCTTTTTTCTGTTAACATTTGTAATGGCTTCTTGGGTGGCTGTAAGTCCAACCTGTTTACCCTGACCAATTGGGATTTAATTTTCATCTTTTCCATTTTGTACTGCTGGGAGTGATCTTGCTGCAAGGACTAGGTTTTTCTTTGCCCTTCTTTGTACAAAGTATCTTATGTTTGGCAGCATGCATTCCTGACAAGATTTTTCATACTTTGTTCTTGGTATTTATCATGCTTTCCATTTCCTGTTCCCGTCATATAACAGCAGATCAGACATTGTTCAGAAAGGAAAGGATTTTTTTCCCACTAGCTTTCTCTCATTTATAACATACTTTCTCCAGTTCTCTTACTGGAAAAAACAAACCCCAGATCTTTTTCTTCTCGCTGGGAGAAATGCAGCAGTGTAGGTTTTTGCCAGATATTGTTCTGTATGTGAATACACATCTGCAGCTGGAGCCAGTAAAACCACATCGTCATGTAAGGGCAGCATTGTGCCCCAGCTCTTGAGTAGCACAGGGGGTTTTGCCCTTCTGAGTTCTCCCTGGGTTTCCTATTTTGCTTGTCCTCCCAGCTTTGCCCATTGAGCAATGAGATGTACATCCTATAGCAGCTATTGAGTGTGAGCTGAGGATGGGTGTGTAATGTTTTGTTGTTGTTGATGTTGACAGATTTTGTTGTTTGGTTTTTTCTTTTAATAACAGTACTGTCAATGCTTCCAACATTGAGGGATGCCTTAATGCATCAGTTAAACTCTGAGAGTCTCACATCTCTTCTTAAAAATAGGTAAGACTGTCTTCAGTGTGTTGAACTCACTTGTTTTGATGGCAAGTTTTTTTCAAATGATATAATGTAGAGAGTATGCAGAATTTTGGTTAGGGTCCCATTGAATCATTAGTCTTACAGTATTTTGAAATCACTGTGTAAATATTTTGTATTTTGATAGGTGTGGATGGCATTTTCCAAAAGTTACAGGAAATAATACTTGCTTTAAGGTGCTGCAGTGAGTCATGTTTTTTGTTGAAATGGTTATAAGATAGGTTGATAAAAGTCCTTTGAGGATCTAGTGCTCTCTTCAGCAGAACAGAGTGTTTTGACTGAGTTGTTGATGTTGTGTTTGTAAAAATGTTTATGTAATCTTACCAAGTTCAGACATGAGTAGCAGTGGAAAGAATCCAAGATGAGATTGCAAATGAAAAGCAATTTTTTTAATTCTATTTTTGAAGTAGAACAGATAGGGACATGTCATACATTAACAGAAATGCTTCCCTGTCAGAAGACATGTTGGAATTCCTTACAACTGCAGGAACAAATAGCCTGTTTTTAAATACATAAAGTGCATAATAGCATACCTTAAACGTAAATAGTTTGGCAGACGGCACAGAGTAAAAGTGTTATGTAGGCAATTAACACGGGATTTCTGACTCACTCTAGACTGTCTTTCTAGTTTACCTCCCAATAGTTTATTTATACAGCTATAAGTTCAGCTGTCCAGCATTTAATAGGTTACCTCTTCAGTCACTGCTTTTTTCAGTCCAAAAACTTCCACAACAGAGCAGCCTGATTTAAAGGGGGAATTGCAGCCTGAATGATGTTTTTATAATAAACTCTCTGAGTATTTGCAACTATTATTGAATATTATTTACCCCAAACAACAAGAAACTGAGAAAGGTTAATTTTAATGGAATAAATGTATTTATCATAATAGAAGTCTTATTCAATGAACAAATTAAACTGAATGAACGAAAGAGCTTGTGAATCACCAGATGGGTCATCTTAACTGTGCAGCAAATACTCTGCAACAGTTTGTAATCCTTTGTTCAGTAGTGAAGACATAATGTCTCTTCATTTGTTCTCTGTAGCAAGCATTCTTTTATCAAGATACACCTAATGATTGTTTGACCAGTTGAAACAGTGTAGGGGTACATTGATGCACCTCTGAGTTCCAACAATCCTGGTGAAAATAGAAATTAGGCTTTTTGTTGTTATTGGTATGCACTTAAAAACAATTTTTTTTTTTTAATGCTTGCTACATGCAACATTCTGTGAGCATGGATGGCCATTTAGAGTGTATCTTACAGTGGAATTTGTGTCTTAATGCTTCTTATTTTACTTACACTGAGGAAATTATAAATGGATGCTTGGAAGTTTTGAACTGCAATGTAGGGAGGGGGTTGTGAAGGCACAGATAATGGAATCAGCCATCAAAGCTCGCTCCACTTTGAAGTGGTTCTTTGAAGAAGCTCTGCTATGCATGGAGGTATAGATTTCTTTGCTTTCCACTTCCATTTGAGGAGATCAATCAAACAGCTCCAGACCCTTGAGTGCTGTTGTTGAGTATACAAAAGAGCAGATGTGGAGATTTACCTTTCTTTATGTCCCTGAAGATGTATTATTTTGCTGACATAATCTGTTGTGGCTTAACATGTCACGGATCTGTTATCATATGTTACAGATCATATTATGCCTTAGGTAATCTCCTTTAATTCAAAATCCATTCACTTCCTTAAATTTGGGATGGCCAGTGGTACACTGGGGGTGTAAGGAGGCTGAAGTCTTCAGACCTCCAGAGAAATTTTTGAAGAGGGAACAGCCCCCAAGACCACAGATGTTCTTGCTCGATCTGTCCCCCCCTTTTTAAAGCCCAGTGATTGGATAAGATAAGGTGAAGTCCCTGCTTCTGCAGCCTTGCAGATGTTGCACATCTCCCACCTTTTCAGCACTTAGCTTTATTCCAAACCTCAGGTTTCTGTTTGCATTGCCCTTTGCTTCATAGCGAGAGAGGCTTTCCAAATAAATAAACGTGAAGTAAAAGTTGGGTTTTGAGTAGCAGCTGAGTCTCAGTAAGTTGCAGGAGATGAAGACTGAAAAATTAATTTCCACTGTTAGGCTTAATGCTTGCAGACTTTAACTGTTATCTGACTGCTGCCTTACCTTGTAAGGAGAAAGTCTGTAAGCATGAGCTCTAGAAAATGTTTTGATGTAATAGGTGCAAGCATAGTTGGCTGATGATGTATTGACTTCTCTATACCTCTTCATTCTGCATGAAGAACATACCCCTGATAAGTAACAACTATAGCTTTTAGTCCTGTTGTATGTTTTATGTATAGAAATATTACAGTATTTTTTTAAACAAGTCCTTTCTTTGTTTTCTTTTAGCAAAGCTTTAAAAACTTGCATAGAGTAGCTTGCCAAAAGTGTATGAATTGGTTATATGTTTGCCACGGATCTGTGTATCTCTTTCAGCTACTGTTTATTTAATGCCTCTCGTTAGTTTTCAGAGTTGTAGAGTTAACAGTTTATTGTATCAGTTTATTCGCATTATTTGATAGTGGTGAACATAAAAATTTTTGTTTATGTAAGTGATAGAATCATCAAACTAATGCCAAAGTGCACGTGTTGTGCCTATAAAGAGAAATGATTTCTGGTGAGAAGTGCTGGAGTGTGGTTGTTTGTTTTTTTAAAAAACTAGGTTACTTTAAAGAATAGGTTAATTTGAACGCTTGGCTCTAAATATTTAACGGTTAATTCTGATCCTAAGAAATTACCAAATGTTTCCCTAAGTGACTTTTACAGTGTCTGTCTTCCACAATAGACATACAGTAGCCATTCTTTACTGACACTGCTTAACAGGTGAGAATGGCTGGTGAAATTTTTGGATGGTTAGCTTGCTCTTAGTCCTGCTGCTGCTGCTGTATTGCTAACATTATCTCTGGATAGTAGTTATAAATATGCAATGTACTTCAGGCAGTTCAGGTGTATCTATGCAATCTACAGTCTTGCTTTGTTGACTGCAGAATATAAACGTCTAGGAATTGGTCAGATCAAAAAAGTGAACACGCCTCAACAAAAGGAAAAACGTCAACATGTATTAGTGTGGATGGTGCAAGACTTCTTTCCACAGATGGTTGTGATCTCTTTGGTTTTTGATGATCAAATATGAACTTTAAACACGTCAGGCAATGTTAAATCTTGCAAGAAAGTAGAACAATGAAATTCTGATCCTGCATTTATTACACACTGGAGGTCCTGCTGAACTGAGTTGGCATTAAATATATAGAGTCAAGGCCCCAGAAAAGACCACTTTATACCATCAGTGGCTTTTTCTGGCTGCATACTGTAGTAACTCAAAACTGATCATGTACGTGTGTAATTGACATCACTAAATGCTACATTTATACATTAAAGTTTGAACAGATTTTCTATGCCTTTATAGTGTGTTGTTTATAGACTGCTTTCCTGAATAAGGCCTTTCTTAAATGAGATATAGACCTGGGTGTGACTTGAATAATTATGGTAGCTAAATAAGTTCACCTTAGAGCACTGCTATGTCATTTAACACACTTGTTAATTTCCAAGTAAAATATAATTCTTAATATTTCCATTTATTTTTCCCACAGGCCAGCAAACAAGTTAGAAATATGGGAAGATTTAAAGATTATAAGTAAGTGGAAATGAAAGATTACATTTGAATAATTATTTAGTGTAGATTTAAAATGTCTTTCACACCATTGAAAACAAACTTTAGACTGGGTTGTTTCAGTAGATATGAAGCTAGTGTAACACACATGGCCCTGCACCCCCAAAGGCTTTTCAAGAAGGAACTTTTCTTAGCCCCATGGGAAGTTAGAAGCTCAGAGACCAAGGTGAATAATTTTATTGGCCTTCCTGCTACTCTTCTCAATAAAACTTTGTGAGACCTTTCTGTGCCTTTCTTGATTGCAATAATATGAAAATAGTTTCAGAAATTCGATGCTGAATGTCATGGAAATTCGATCAGAAATGTAGGTCAGCCCTTACATGACCAGGAGTTCCCTCTTTTCGAGCCTGTTGGAGAGAACCACTATAGCAGTGGTCATGAAGCCTTTGGATCATCTTATTTATTGGCTGATGGAAGCAGTGGAAGTGAAGAAAAAAGTAAACTCAGATAATTATGCCGTGGAATTCTACCGTTATGTCTTTGCTTCCTTTTGGTTTTTTCTCCTTTTCGTAACACCTTTAGAGATCCTACTTTTGATCTGACTCCTTTCTTCCCTTCTGACTCCTTTCTTCCCTTCCTCTCCTATCTATTCATGGATGCTTCTTCTACACACCCTCATTGCCTGCTGGCTGGTAGATGATGTTCATTTTAATTTTCTTTTTTTTAGATCTTAGCTGCTTTTGTCTTGGGTAACATTTTTGACAAGCTGCAGTTGTGTCTGAATTGCATGATGAGGGCTAACATAGACTGTCTATTACCTGGCCTAATGAAGAAAGATGATTTGATACTAAACATTTTCCTTCTGGAACGACTTGTATGATTTTTATTTTCTCAAAATAGCTTGTGTAATGTGCAAAATGATATCAATATAGGACTTTAAATGGGGCACTTTAGATGTAGATGCAGCACATTAGACTCATGACCATCTTGGGTATGTGTTGTGAAAACATGTTATGACAACCAGTGAGAGAAATGTGACTGCATATTTAAAAGTAATCAGCACTTCTGAGTCTTGGAGAGCACTCTCTGCCCTTGACTCACCCTTATGTCCCTGACTTTGCAGTCACTGTGTTTTGTGTTCCCAAGGTTTCACACGCAGTATTGTCGCTGTGTACAGCACCTGTATGCTCGTGGTTCTCTTGCGCGTGCAGTTAAACATCATTGGCGGTTACATCTACCTGGATAACGCCGCGCTCGGCAAGAACGGCACCGTAAGTGTCTTGCTTTGTTTCTAAGGTAGGACTTGTACTTCCTTGGAAGGGAAAGGATTATTTGGTGAGATGAAAAGGGCGTAGCTTAGGACTATTGGAATGAAACCAAGGGTCCTTACAAGAGTGGGGTATGTGGAAGCATTACTGGCAGTATGATATATTGATGTCCTTTCATAGCATCTAAATTTGGATGACATGGTGATACTGTTGCTTGCCTGAATACCAGCAGTATTGGAGAAGGCCTTTTGTCTGCATTTGTCTTGCTTAAAGAGTGCTGCTTTCTATCTAAACACCAACATGAATTATGTCTTTGATTTTTTTGTGAAATCGTAATACCATGTGAATGATTCAAGAGATGTAAGCAAAGGTAAATATATTATATAGATCTTCCTAGTACATACATGAATTCCTCCAGTTAATTTTTTCTGAGATTAAAGAAGAAAAATGTTGTCTTTGAAATTTTGACTATTTGGTTTAACTCCAAAAAGCCATCTACCTAAATGTCTGTTGGTGGTGACAAGCAAGGTAGAATAGCTGGTTTTTGCTCATGTAGTGTATCACTGCTCAATAAAAATAGATCACTGCCACAGTAAGCACGTACCCCTTGTAGAGAGGGGGACCTGCAAATTGCAGGATGGCTCATCTAAAAAAAATGGATACAAGCTGATTAGTTCTCATCTGCCCCTCTGTGATAGCTCCTGCTGAGAGTCAAGGAACAGCATGTCAAGGCAGGATGGAGAAAAGCTTTCAATAGGAAGGCCAGAGTTGACTGAGGTAGTGCTTCATTTTGTAAAACCTGAACAAGCCGTTTTAGAAGGGCAAGATGAGTTTGAACTAGAAACATGTTTCCTTTTTGTTAGTTTCTCAATAGAGAAGTGGATTGACAGGGCCAACTCTGAGGCATTCTGTGGGTCTCATTTTAGCCTCCTAGGCTGCTCTGGTTTTCTCAGGCAGCAGCGAGGCCTGTTGAAGAGATATGTATTTCTCAAAACATACCCTGGGAAAAAGTGAGATGAGAAATGTAAATAACCTTGCACTTGGAACTTGTTTACATAGAGGTGTTGTTTCTAATTAGCCAGTCATGGTGATGGGGTGGTGAACAATAGACCAATCATGTCCAGTTGTGTGAGAATCTATAAAAAGGGATTCGTTTGTTAATAGAGTTCTTCAGCCTTTAGAGAAGTCGAGTTTGTGTCGTTCGTCCACGTGGCAACAGCAACAGCATTCTGTTGGGATAAACTGGAATCCTGTCTTGGTTTCTGAAAGCTTCTTTTCTGTCACATAAGCTTTTATTAGGTTTCAGCATAAATAACTTACTCCACTAGATTTAATTTCTGGGGTGGTGGAGGGTCTAATTTCACCTGTAATGCAGGTTTTTAAGAGACTTTCCTTTAAGTGAATGAACAGTGCAAGATTTTTCTGTGCCACTGAGGATGGAAGATCTGTTACAGCTTTGAAGAAAAGAATGCCTGAAGACTTATGACAGATCCAGAGGTTGTTGGGCAGGAAGAGTCAATACAAAGTTGAAGAGAGTATGGCAATCTGTTTGCTGAAGAGTGTTACAAAGATGAAGGAAATTATTTTTGAAATTATTTTTGTATTGTTGTCTACTGTTGACATGTTACAGAACTGTTGGGTTTTTTCCCCCACAGACGCCACTAGCTCCCCCTGAAGTCCAGCAGCAATATTTATCAAGCATTCAGCACCTTTTAGGAGATGGTATGGTGCTTATTATGAGCTAACTACACATATAAAATTCTACTTTTTTTGGGACTTGAACAAATCATTAGAATAATTTTTACTTTCTTCCTTTTAGGACTGACTGAGTTAATAACTATTGTTAAACAAGCTGTGCATAAAGTTTTTGGAAGGTAAGAGTCTGTATTTCTCTGTGGTTAGCTTTTAAGTTTTATTGTGATAACTCTTCCCAAAATAAAGAGTTTTATAAGAATTGGGGGGAAAAAAGCAGGCATATTGACTTTTTAAAAATGATGCTTTTATTATAGCAGGCTATGTCTGCCAGTGCAAACATAGCTGATTGGAGTCTTGTACTTGTAAACGTGTTACTGGTAGAAAGAGAGAGCAGCGTTACTCATTTTGCAATCAACACTGTGGTCTTTTTCCTTTCCAGTATTTCCCTAAAGCAGACCCTGTCTCTTCTGGAGCTGGAACAGAAACTTAAAGATATCAGGGAAGTAGTGGAACATAAAGATTCGGATCAGATTGCATCTTACTCTCCCTTATGTCATTATCTGATGCCAGATGAAGAAAACCCCTTGGCTAGCCAGGTACTTGATTCAGTTCCTTTCACCTACCTTTTTTCATTCTGCTTTTTTGGGTTTTATTTTTTGAGAAGGAAGGGTGCATAACAGTCCTCTAGTGTACCGTGGCATCTGTGTCTTTAATAAATGGTGCAGCCTCTTCCATCATAAATCAAGTGTCCTTATCTCTTTAATCTAGGAACAGTTGTGTTTTCTTCAGATTTGATAGAAAACAATTGTCACCCTCAGGTTTGTGCTCAGAAATGTAGCCCAGTTACTGCCTTTAGCCTGTGAAAGAAGCTGTGACACAGCGCAGCTTAACTCAGCCCTAAGATAAATTGTGTTGTCTGCACTTGTGTACCGGCAATATTGATGGAGTGTTGGAGCATCTTGGCTGGTGCGCAAGAGAATCCTGTTCTGGAGTCCTTTGATGCTTTGGGCTGAAAAATAAACAGGAGTCAAGAGAAAAGTGTATCTAATCTCAGTTGCAACATTAATTTCTTAATTTTTGTGGAGGTGTTTGTCTCCATCCACACCACAGGCTGGAGAAAACTCATTCTTCACTTGGTGTTACACTGGTGTAATGAGGAAACCTGGGCTTCAGCATGTGACTACATGCACTTACTGCTTTAACTTTATCTGATATGCTGGGTTGATTTCAGTATTGAAGGTCAGAATTGGAAAAATTACTTCCTCAAATAGTCTGGTATTTCCTGCTAGCATTGTTTTTAGTTAAAAATCCTACAGTGACCCTTTAAAACACAAATTATAAAGAATCTTTATAATACAATATTATAAGACAACAATATTTTCTTTTATATTTGGCTTGTACATCTTGACTTAATTCCGTGATACTCAACTTTTTTATTTCTACTCTTATTCTTACAGTTGCTGATGGCACTTACTAATAGTGTCTGTCTTTGGTTTTTCTAGGCCTGTGGACTCACAGAAAGAGACATTGCTACAATTAAATTACTGAATGAAACTAGAGATATGCTAGAAAGGTATAGAGAAATCTGCTGTATTCACATTAAACTCCTCCTCTAAACTGTTGTTTATGTAAGACAGTTACTTTCATACAAAAAGCTGACAACTTTTCATTTGACAAATATGACCATTCTGCATGAAATTTTTATATTTATCAGGTTTAGGCTGGGATTTTCAAAATTTGTGAGCTCTGAAACTTTTAAAGAAATAGTGCTGCCTTAATGAGATACCCAGGATGTCCGTGGCCATCAGACCTATTATCTCTTCCTTACCCACTCTGTAGTTATGTGGAACAGAGGAGTACTTCTCTTCTGCTAAAGCAGCATAAATTGAGAGTAATTTTATTGGATTTATTTGCTTTGATAAAGTGAATACTGGTTTTGGCTTATTGGAATTTATTTTTAATGCATGGTTTTGAGGGTAGTTGTATGTGTCCTTTTATCAGAGAGCTGGTAAAAGTGATAATATAATAAACAGGATATGAGGATAATGTCAAACAATTCTTACAGTTTAGCTGCTAGGGATGTGGAGCACTTTAAGGTTAAGTCTCTTCTGTTATTACTTAGTAAGAAAGAGAAATGAGGAATGCTTCAGTTTTATCTGGGTTCTAGTAATCTTAGGGTAGAGTTCAGGTTGTTGAGGGAGCTGGTGTTTCGTGAGGTGGCAATGCTAGTGGCATTTGTCTGGCTCATGCATGCCCTGTGAGGGGAGGCACACCTGTAGCACTGAATACTTGCAGGGCTTTTTAGCTTGAAAAAAATTAAACCCAGGAATAAAACTTTTTTTTTCTATTCTTCTTTCTTTTCAGTCCAGACTTCAGTACGGTTTTAAGCACATGTTTAAATAGAGGGTTCAGTCGACTGCTGGATAATATGGCAGAATTTTTTAGACCTACTGAAAAGGACCTCTCTCAAAACAGCTCTGTAAATAGGTAAATGTTTTCTTTTGGTGTGGTTCTCATGTCAGTAATGCTTTGGGTTCATAGTGAATTCCGAAAAGACTCATTTTCCTGCCTTCTTGGAGTTCTTGTGCTGGAAATAGTCTTCTGGTTTCTTGCTCTTCAAGGATCACTGCATTCTCCTCACCTTGGCCAAGTAGGCAGCTAGGAGGATTCATGTTTCCTCCCACCTATAAAAACACTAGAATTAGGTGAGGTTTTTTCCCAGCATTACTTGCAGACCTAGAAGTAGAGATCAGATGACCTGTACCTTGCACTTCTTGCCTGAACACAGTACAGGCAGAGTGCCTTTTGGGCTGGGGAGGGTTTACCCTCTGGTGGTGACTGCTGGCAGATGTGCTCAGAGAGGCTGTGAGAAGGGGAGCCCTCCCCTGCAGCCCACCTGTTACTGCGGCTCCCAAGGAAGGGGGGTGGGCATTGCCCTGATCCTCCAGTGACCCAGAGCCAAAGCAGCCCTTGGAGCTTTAGGTTTCACTGGTGTGCAGATAAAATGCAGTAACATTCAGGATTTTCTACATCCTCCTAGAAGAATGTTTAAAAATAGCTTTTATTTTGAAGTTAACTTTGGTTTTAAGCAGAGTAGTGAGAGCAATACAAATCCAAAAGCTGAGTTCAAATATTAAAATTAAAACCTGGAAGGAGAACTGGGTTTTTGTATGTTTATTTTAGTAACTATTGGCTTTCAGACAGTTATGTTTTAATTTGAATATATACTGGTTACATCACTTAAAATACTCCAAAGTCTGTAGTTTGGCTATCTGCCTAAGCCTGGTTTAGTTTGAAATAGCATGAAATTGTAGACAGGCACTTCTATGACCTGTCTGCTTACATACACATGTAAAGACTCTGACTAAACCATAATTCTCTTGGATGAGAAGCAAGTGTGAAACTGTGCAATAGGAACATGAACTGGAATTGAATTGGTACTTCTCTATATTAAAGGAAAGCCTTGATATGGAGGAAAACCCCTTCATCTATACATTTTAGTTTGCAGTCTTTCAGTACTTACTTTTTAAGTGGTAATTACTTAGAATTCTATAATCACAGTTGAGTGGCTTCATCTGTGTCAGAGCAGGTCAATATTTTTTGTTCTTTCCTAGTCTTTCCAGTGTCAGTCTTCCTTTAGCCAAGATAATTCCAATAATAAATGGACAGATCCATTCAGTATGCAGTGAAACACCCAGTCACTTTGTTCAGGTAAGAATCTACCTTATTTACAATACCCCAAGTAAAATCTTGAAATTAATGTTGTATATTTCTTTGTAATAATTTAATTGTTTAATTTCAGTGGTTTTTAAAAAGAAATTGAAAACAATTGCCATAACAAACTTTTTGTCAATTTGTATCTTCCAAAAATACACTGTTTTTCTAGAACTTCTGCTGAACCATGCAGAAGCACAAACTTCTTGTCTTGCCTTGGTTCTACTTGCAGGTCTGCTCCTAAACCTTTCTAAAGCAAGAAGTTTGAGTTGTGCCTGTGGGAGTGCCAGGTGCTTTTCTTAGGAATTCTGCACTACAGCGCATGTGTTTGGGAATGTGTTTGATTAAGGGAGTTTATTTTATACGTTTCTTCCAGGACCTGCTGATGATGGAACAAGTGAAAGATTTTGCTGCTAATGTTTATGAAGCCTTTAGTACCCCTCAGCAACTAGAGAAATGATCTGCACATTTTTACAAATGGAGGGTGTATTTATAACAAATCCCTGGAGACTACTGATGAGACTTGGGTTAATTTTATAATGGTGTAGGAATGGCGGAGCAGCAGAAAGAGCACTCTGAGGAAAGTGGGAGTGGGCCCATACTTTCTTCTAACTGAATTATGTTTCACCCATTAAAAATATTCTTGTTGAAAGAAACATTGTAAGTGAAGACTTTTTAATTAAAAAATGGTTAACTCTTCTGTAATTCCTTGGGTTGTTTTTATTGCATCTAAAAGGCTTCTGGTGGCAGTATTACAGCAAGTTACTAAAAAAACCCTTTTTTTTTGTGTGGGGTGTGTAAGTTTTGGGAAGAACTAACATTAGTGATCTAAGAATAGCACAGAACAGCAGAATGAATGCATGCTTTTTTCTTCTTCTTCTTCCCCCAGATACTTACTTCTATAAAGTAAATCTTTTTCCCCTTAACTTTGCAAATCTTGTTCCAAAGTCTCTCATTCTTCAGAAAGCCTTTGCCAATGGATGCATGTTCCCCTTGAATGAGCTGGGGGGCTGCTCTCTCTGTTATTTAATACTAAAGGAATGTGGTTTTTCTAGACATTCTCTTGTTTATGCTGTTCAAACAGCTACACTGTACACATTACCTTGTAAATATTTTATCATAATTTGTATTAATTTTGAGCCCAATTGTCCGTATTGTAATAAAATAATTTAATGTATCATTTGTGTGTGTATTAACATTACTAGCAGGGAAGAGAATAACCTGACCTGGCCAATCACTGAAAATCCTGACAGAATTGAAAGAATAAATTTAACTCATACAGTACTAATTTTGCACTCACTTCAACATTACTCAGGGAAAATAAACCTTTAATCTCTACACTGCAACAGAAGTAATTGATGCTTTTTGTTGTCCTTTATCTCCTCTTTGCAAGTTCTACCTTGTGTGTCTATCCCTACAAATCATGACACATGATGAATTTGGAAATTTTTCAAGTTGGATGCAGTCTACTCTCTGCTGAAAATGTTGTCTCTTTGCCAAAGTTGAAGATCCCTAGCAACTCCTGATTATTTTTCTTTTTTCAAGAGTTAGTCACTGACGTATATGTTTTGTTTAATAGTCCACAGAAGGCACCCTGGTAACTGTGTATAAACAAAGGCTGTAAACAAGAGGTGAGTTTTACCCATGTAAAATGGTACATATAAAAACCCAACCCTTTCCCAGTTTACCTGTATCCCAATAATGGATGGAGTTACTCAAGAATCGGAACATGTAAAATTAACTACTTCCATGATAAATGAGGATTGCCTGTACGCATTTGTGATGAATTCGTAACCCTTACTGGCCTGTTCTTGCAGGCATTACCCTACTTAGGTGAAACTGCCAGCTATCACTAGTTCAACACACCTGGAAAAAGTATATTCTTTTCTCTAACACTGGCAGTTTTTACTGTGCAGTGTTGTGGAAGGTAAATTTCTTGCATTAAAGAGGGCGTACCACTGACTTATGTGCATTGGAACACGAGCTTGAGCTTTATTCTTTCTTTTGTCTCTTAAAGTCTAGTGCCTGTTTTTCCCCCACCTCATTCTTCACATAATTTAGACAGAAACTGCCTAAACCAAGTGTAGAGGTCAAGGTAGCTGCTCAATGTTGCACACAAGTTCAAAGAAACTGTGTGCAGAGGATCAATTATCTAGTGCTAGACTTTGTGATATTTGTTCCATTCCATCCTTTAATAACAGCCCACCTCTCATAGAAAATTGAATTTATTGATTTTTCTCAGTCAAACAAGTAAGTTTAAGACAATAAGAAAGAGCAAAACATCAGCATCCCCTGCTAGCCAGGGCTCCAGCAGAGTATGGCTCAGTTTACATCAGTCAGTTGTAAGGTCCAGCCCCACTGACATGGCAATTGCTGAGGAGTCAGCTGAGGTAGAGCAATAACCATTCCCTTTTCTCCCAGGGCAACCCACTTCAGCAGTTCCTTGTACCCAGCCAGCTTCACCTGAAATAGAAACACACACTATAGTTAGAGCCTTTCCAAAGTACACATAAGTGCAATACTGACAAAATAAATATTGATCCATAGCTCCCTTACTCACCAAGTATCCTTAAATGCCACTTACCAAGCAAATGAGGGATAATTATTAAAGGTAATGGGAAAACATTTGCAAGTATATATGCAAGTAAAAAAGCTACTCATGTTGCATCTTGAGAAGTACTCAGGGCTGTAGAAGGTACATAAACACCTTTTGGAAGCATTTGGGGTGGGATTTAGATCTAAGCAGGGATCTAGGAGCTTCAGTACAGTGCTTTGCATCCCCTGTTTCCAAACTGCCTGCTTCCCATGGTGAAACTTGCATTCTTGAATGAGCATGGCTGTTTCTTACTGCATGCAGCCAGGTATCTCAGAGAATGCCCACCTGAAGAACTAAAAACCACAGATAGGTTGATGTGACTTACATCAACTGGTGACCTGCTGAAGCAGCTGCAGACCAGTCTCTGCTGCTGAGGAACAGTACTGGATAGTGCACACAGAGTCTAGCTGCCCCCCCAAAATTCCAGAGGCATCTCCATCACTTCTGAAATTACTCTCTCACCCCTATCATGGAGCTGTCTTGGCACCAGTCAGACTACTTTCACATGGAACTAGGCCAGAAGGGGCAGTCCAGAAACACTCTTCATTTCAGCAGCTAATAAACATGCAGTGCATGAGACCAGAGCACAGCTAAGCCAAAGTGAATCTTCCCTTAAATGCAGAGTTGATACCAACTTCTGCTTCCATTGGGTTACTTGCTACTTGCCAGTGTAAGTGTGGCATCACTGTCCTCAACTTCTGACCTCCACTTGGTGTAAGATGCACATCTGGGGTCACACTGATTGCTCTCCAGCCTCTCTGGGCAACAAAAACCTCTGTGCACATTCCCCTCCTGCAAGGTTTTGCCTTCAAACAGCTGCACCACCACAGCAACTCCAGTATTACCAAAGTGATGAGGACAGCGACTTCTAAAGAAAAGTCAGGCTGAGTTAGGAGTCTACACAGGAAACAGGAGGGGTGGCACGGTTTTTTCCCTGCTCCTTGGCCTCTTTGTGATTCTTAGCTTGCAAACTAAAACATATCCCAGCAACATCTCAGTCTAACTTTGTTTGCTGGAGAAGACACATCCCACCGGGAGGACTATGACAAGGAGGTCCCAGAAAGAAAACAAACATTTTGCTGGGTCTCTTCCAAAGTACTCTGTCCTAAGAGCTATGTATTCCCTAAGATGCCAGAAACTTAAATAAAACAAGATGGAACATGACACATCCTAGAATGAGGGGAGGGGTGTGTGTGTGCACTGTTTTTTTACCTTTGTTTCTCCAAGCTTAGCCCGTGGTTCACCAAGTTCCAGAATCCCAGAGACTGGCCAGTTAAGGAAGATAGCATTGACTTTCCCTTCTTCAGGGCTGAAAGTGTACCTGGTTGGAAATGGGGACCAAAAAGACATTTCAGCTTTTCCTTGTAAAGTTTTAGAAGTCATACATAAGAGTGCTTTCAAGACCGGAAAAATGGATTAGAGAAGTCAGGATTAATTACATTTTCACACACGTAACCACCTTGTCAGATGAACTATGCCCTTTAATAATGTACTGTTCCTTGAAAATTTGTTTCAACAAACTATAGGTAATGAAAACTATTAAAGAACTGAATTCAGACATAAACATTAGTAGTAACTTCAGCACAATGCAACATCTCAGCCATATAGGAAGGAGATACTTGCTTGACAGGGAATCATTAACAGATAGTTGTAGGTTATATTCAGAAAAACATGGTAATTCCCATCTATACACTAACATGCAAACTAAAAGAATTTTAAAATAGTATGAGTGACAGAGTTCCCACCTTGCATAGCTAGTTTTTAAAAATACTATTTTCATCACTATGCCATTGGAAATCATGTGGCATACAGCTGAAACATTCCTCCCTCCTTCCTTTATTCAATTACCATTTTTTATTGCTCTTGACAGGGATTTTACCAAACACTCAACAGTTCAGCATTTCCAGGCTGAAGCCAGATGGCCAAATCTTACTGGGAATGGGAGTTAAAAAAAACCACTGAGACAAGCAGGTCAAGACCAAAACCCTGATGGATCACAAAGGTGTTAGAGAAGCTACAAGTAACAAGGACAGAGGGGAGGCCAGAGACTGGCTGTATTTAATAATTGCTGTTACCTTGCCACTTTCTTTCTAAACATCAGGTGACATTGAGTATTCCTTTGTTCAGATAAACACTTCATAGCAATCTTGTATTTCCAGATTTTTTTTTCATTTCTGTTGCCCACTAGAAGCAAACAGAATTACCTAACAGATTAGCCTACACCAAGAAGCAAAAGATCACCAAAGAAATGCCTGCAGCCTCAGTATCATCCCAAAACTAGTCTCTACCTACAGGTTTATACACATTTTAGATGCAGTTACTGACACTAACAAAGGCATAAATTCCTTCACCACATACAAACTAAGACAGTGATTTCTGTAGCGTCAAGTCATTAGGGATTTCCAAGCTTTACATAAGATTGGTGCTACTTTCCAGAGCCTGCATGTTGGTTCAGCAGACTCACCAGACCCCAGATGTGACTGTGTCGTTCTGTGCTCTCCATGGTTTCGTTCCATAGATGGCCTCTCCGTTGACCTTCAGCCAAGCGCCCACCTGCCTCAGGCGCTCCTCAAACACAACAGCGATGCGCCCATCGTGAGTGGGCCCGATATTCATCAGGAGATTTCCTCCACATGACACGGTTTCTGCAAGTTGCTGAAGTGTTTTTAAACACACAGAGCATGTGGTTATGACCAATGAAATCACATTTTTTAAGTACTCTCTAAAGTCTGCTGTATTGCTTCAGAATGATGAACCAAATGAGTTAAGCTACTGCTGCATGCTGAGACTTTGGGGTTCATCCCAAAAGTTAATACAAAATTTAGGCTCCCATAAAACAAAGCTCTGCTGTCAATTTTTACATCCAAAACCAGCCCCAAATACCTTTTGCACCAATATGTCTGCCTGCATCTACATTAGAATCAGACCCTGCAACACTTCATCGTTTCAACTTCTGCAAGAATGTCATGAGGGTTTTGCCAATAGGACACATGATTTCTCTGCACCAGAGCAGAATAAGGCAAATAGTTGCTACTTCATCTTTATTGAATCTCAGAAAAGCAACTTCCTTCTTCCTCCTTTTTGATGCTTTTCCTATTTTACAGAAACATCTGTAAAACACAAGGAAGCCTCCTACAAAGCCTATAAAATTTGTGTTCACATCCACACTGCCCTCCAGAGATCATGGACTGAGATGCATAAGTCTGAGAAACAGACAGCTGGAGACAAGCTGAATTTGAATTAATTCAAACCTTCTGCCTCTAAAAAGAGGTTACTTCAATTTGAAATTGTCTTTTGCAAGGACAGCACTAGAAACAGATTTGGATTAAGCAACAATAACAATCAGTCTTTCCCTCGCTAGCTGAATTTTGCAATTAAATGTGTTATTCGGAAAGACTGATCAGTCTTCCTTTCATTCAGGTTTCCTAAGCTTCAAATCTTTTTTAATACCTCAGACTAGTAAGGGAATCAATGTTCTAACATCACCAGCTGTCTGTTTCTGGTAATGTTTACCAGTATGTCAGTAAAGAAAGTTTCTCGCTACAAAGTAAAACTACTGCTGAGTCATAAACTGTTTCTATCTGTAAAGGGGAAAAGATGTAGCCTTCCAGCAGGAGTTCCTAAACAGGAACTGTTTGCTTCTCATCTGCTTGCATTTGCAGTTACCAGGAGAAGCTTAGTCCAAAAGGTAATAATGAGACTGTCCAGATCACTCCTTGGCCAGTTACTCACAGGGAAAATGGCTTCTAAGAAGCTGACTGAATTTTTACTAGAAATTCATTCTGTAGAAACAACTAAGAGAAAGATAAGAATGACATGGCTATTCCCTCCTGCCAGCGTAGCACAGTGTAACAATCTCAGAAGAGAGACCGGGGAGTGGCAGCAGCCCCTGTGGCCCACGGTACCTTCACCAAGTCCTCGATGGCGAGGTAGTCTGGGAGCCGCGCGTCCCTGCGGTAGCCCCAGGAGCTGCGGTCGATGGTCATGCAGTTCTCCCACTTGCGGGGCAGGAGGTGCCCGGGGTTGTAGCGGTCACTGCACGTGTAGAAGCCGCCATGGGCACAGATGCTGCCAGCTCCCCAGCGGTCATTGGTCACTACTGTGTCCCGGACTGGGCTGGGAACAGAGGAGTTTTATTACTTTTATTCTATAAAACGCAGTCACAGCCAGCGTAATCCCTTCCCACACATGCCCCTCCCAGGAACTAACATTTTGGATGACTTCTGTACTATCAGTTTATCACAATAAGATTAAGTACAATGTTAGGAATTCTACTCTCATGCTTTGCTAATAAAAGGTGCAGATCGGAATTTATTTGGGAAATAAGCTCCAGGCTTTTACAGGAGCTCTGCCAGAAATCACTCTGCACTTCATATCCACTGCCAGATGTTCAGTCTGCAACAACAACGTACCCATGTTCTCAAATTGTCCTGCTATCCTGTCTTTCTGTGCAACAGCAAATACTTAGGGAAGGCTATGATTAAGCAGAATAGCCTATACCACCTTAAATGAATAATTTGCAACTGTGTTTAAAAAATACAAAACCATCTTTTCCTAAAGCCAGCTTTGATAGTTCTAGGAAAGATCTGGATTCTGTATTTCAGGAGAATTAATATTTTGTTAAGTCCTCTTAAGTAGAAGTAGCAGGTTCCACAAAATAAACAGAAAATGAAACAAACTAGACACAGAGCAGAATTTCAGATAAGGAGCTAAACCAGCATCATTATGTACCTGTCATTATACAGCCAAGCCAAGAAGCCAGTGCTGTTCCAGTAAGTATCTGGAGCATTTCCATCCCCATCAGACCAAATTATTTCTGGCTGGTACTTGGTCACAATTTCATAGAGTTCTGGTAATGACTTGCTGGTTGGAAACTTTCTTGTCTTAAAGGCATTGCTGGCATCCTCAAGGAACAGAGGATTGAACCATTCAAACAGGGAATGGTATAACCCAAAATGCAAGTCAGTCCTGTTTCTAACAGATGTTGCTAGTTCAGCAACAAGATCTCGCTTTGGTCCCACATCAACAGCATTCCAGTTCCAAGAATATTTGGACCCCCACAAAGTAAAGCCTGAAAAGAGAAAAATCAGAGGATAAGAAAGAGAAGAAGACAGGAAGTTTAAGTTCTTTCTGGAAAGTGGTTGGAAGTGTTGCAAAAAATAAAATAATAAAAACCAAATATGTAACTACAATGTTGTCGTGGTATAAAGTGTGCCTATAACCTGTTTATGCAGAATGATAGTAGTTTCAACATCAGAACACCATGTGGTCTTTTATACATACACATTTATATTTGCCCATTCTGTACAGCTTAGGATAATTATGCCTTCTCTTTAATTATTCAATCTATTCATATGTCCCAATTAAATTAACTAGATTACTTTTAAGGCTTCTTCCAACACAAAGCATTCTCTATCTCTATGACTATGAAATTAACTAAAAATACAGCAGCTTTTGAGGCATCTACATCAAATGTGAACTGTAAATACACAAATCAGCAACTGGAGGATAGAATTAGTTCACAGCTGCACAAAGCCCAAGCTATCATTTGCATTCAAAGACTGTTCTCCTCTCTTCTGTTTCCATCTCATGCAAATGTTCACTTTTGTTTGCCTTGATATTTATAACACCTCAATCAACTACTCTGTACATGTATAAGGAGAGGGCAAAACCTCCTGAAACAGCTTTTAAAACATCAAGATGAAATACCAGGAGGGATGTGACCTTTCAGACAGCCACCAGTCCAGCGCAAGCACTTACAAATACTACTGCACTGCAGACTCAGATCACTGCCAGAGGAGCTCCACTCTCACCTTCTGACTGCTTTATACTCACTGCCTAATAAATCTTGTGGTATTTTTGTGAACTGGATACATGCAATTGTATTGACTAACCAACCTAAAAATTCATGCACAAGGCTATTGGACAGACTAAATGAATCCTGATTCTTTTGAAGTCACTGGGAATTTCACCACAAGCATCATCAACATCAACATTATTGTGTGCCAGAGCTGAGATTAAAATTGACATATCACAAGTTGCCAGCCTTGAACCCACATCTCACAAAGACCAATAACATTCATTAGATGTATTGTAGTATATCTTGATATTTTATACTTTCTTTGCTACTGTATTTCCTTCCAGAAGCTTTCTTTTTCTTTACTTTTCTCTGCAAAGCATCTTACAATTACAGTGCTAAAAAACCCAATTGTGCCTGTAAAGCTACACGTCTGATCCCAGGTTTTGGCTTCTGCGTGCTACATCAGGAAGAGCTATACCTTCCTAAATCTGAATCTGACTCCTGGAACATGCTCCTAAATTCCTTGGAGAAACCAAGGGAGTTTGTTAACTGCCTGCACACAGCAGCTCTCCAAATGTTAAACGGTGCAGAATTCACTTTTAGGATTCCTTCAGCAATAAATTGCACAGAAATTAAAAATAAACAATGGCCACTGCAGGAAGCTCAGCTGCCAGCACCACTTCAGGCTGCCTTACCTACAGCAAGAGAACAGTGGCACAATCTATTGCTCCTCCTGTGCAAACCCCATGACCACAGCTTTTGTGTAAGAGTCAGGAAGACACCTGCACATTTCTTGGGTGGTTTTTGTTTCCTCTTTGGCTGTGGTGGGGCAGGTAAGCCTACCTGGCTTTCTCTATGTCTCTTAGAAGGCAGGAAAGTCACCTGCTTTCTTCATCTGTTGACAGAAATGCAGCAATTAGTAACATTCACAAAACTTCCACTTACCCTCGTGATGTTTTGAAGTTAAGACAACGTATTTTGCACCTGAAGCCTTCAGAATATCTGCCCATTGGTTGGCATCAAAGAACTCTGCTGTAAACAGAGGACCAAAATCTTCATAGCTGAAGCCAGGTGGGTAATTCGTATCCATAAATTTCACATAGGGCTCTCTCTTTTCCTTCTGCCAGTACCACCTAAAGAACACAGAACAAAACAAGTCTGTTAATCTCTTTTCTTTGTCTGAAAATATAACTGAAATCATCCACTCCTATTTAACACTGAGAGGTAGAGGCATTGGAGGTATATGCCACTGGCAATAAGACAGAATTGCTCCAGAAGAGTACTGATTATCAAAGATTTCCTTTTCTCTATCTTATTTGTCCATGTTCTACATCTTTGAAGCACTCCACTTTGGAAAGGTCTCAGTATTTCATTTGAAGCAATAAAAAAAGCAGCTACACTTCAAGAATGGAAAAATGGCAGTCTTGGTCAATACCCAAATCTCAAATCTGTACTAGAGAGCAGGTACAGACAATCTGTGTAAGCAGCTCAGGTGGCATGAGAAATGCTTTTTTCCTGGACTTGCATAACTCACTTCCTCAAGTCTTACACCTCAGCCATCAGGATCTCTGCTCTGCCCCCCACATTGCAATCCCTGTCACCCACAAACATGGGGATCATCAGCTTTACCTCTCTGACAGTCCCGAGTCCTCTACACAACTGCAGCTGAGGGACCCAATGTCCACAGCCCCAGGGCCAGAGAGAGCTGTGACCAGGTCACTGCAGACTCTGCACACCTGAGGCTCACAAGCAAAGGCACATCCTCCAACCAAAACCTGCCCCTGCAAGAATGTCACACACTTACAAATGCACCCCTGTCACCTTTCTATGAATGAAACCAAGCAGCAAAAATCCTCCTGTCAAATTTCAGCATATCTGAAAATAGATTGTAAGTGAAGGAATAAAATAGGCCAGAATTTGAATGTTTGAAATTAATTTCTCTCCTGTCCTGAGCTGGACTCAGACCTCAGTTCTCTAAGATCATGGTGTGACTATTGTTTTAACCTTCCCAAAACGACTTCAGCATAAACCAACACAATCTCTGGCAGCCAAGAGGGAAAAAAAACTTAGAAGAAAGAGGCTGAGACAGCTTTCCTCATTGAAAGAGCCAGGGGCAGAGGAAATAACAATAAAGCAAAACAAATTTTAAGAATAAAAACAAATAAACTCTTCTGATTTCAAAGTATGGAATTTCCTAAATTAAAAAGTAACAACCTTGCTTTTCTCCCTTAGTCACATGGTTTGCTAACATGAACACTTCCATGCTGACATGATTACATTCTAGAAGCATCCTAACCACGGCTGTGGAGCTGTGAGGGAAGGCACGCAGGAAGGGTGATAGTAGTTTATGACCTTCCATTTGAAGCTGCAAATACAGGACCTCAGTCATCTGACTGCACATGCTGTCAGAAGGCCCTGAAGCACCTCTATACCCACACCTGCCATGGGATAGGACATTACAGGAATATAAAAAGCAATTAGAGTTTTGGGGTCAAAAACTAAATACTCAGTCCTGAATCTGTGCACCACTACCAGTATCCAGCACTCTGAGTGAGGCTTGAGCTCAAACCTAGTTCTGACCTGCCCCTCTAAAAGTAATTTATTAGTAAATGCAGTTTGCATTAAAAACCTGCTGAAACACTTGAACTTAATTCTGGAAATTAAGAAAACATTGATTTGATTAGATACTCGTTGGCTTGTTTTACAAGTATTGTAATTAAGGTTCACCATAGCTCTGCCACAAAGCTACCCTTATCTTTATATTGTAAATAATAATGTGTCTCACTCAAAGTCTCACAGGAAGCACTTGGTACAGCATGAAAAGGTGACAGAAAAACATGCTTACAGCCAAAGGGCCTGAACCAGTGAACCTCCACAGAACAAAGATTTCATTGAGCCTCTGAACTAAAATTATGTGAAGGATCAGAGCTTTAGGTTCTTTTAAGCACAAAGCACTCTTGAATAATAGTAATAATGGTAAAAAAAAAAAAAAGAGAAGAAAGCCATCAGCAGCACAAAATGTGCACAAGTAAACAGCAAGGCTGCTTGCCAAGTAAGGGTAGTGCTGGGCTCCTGTGCTCCCCACAGTGCTCCAGCAGCTCCAAGGCTGCTCCAGAGGCTGGGAGATCCCAAACGCCTGTTCCCACAAGGGAGAACCCCTTTACCCAATCCCTTCAAGGTGGTCCTGGAGGGGTCTCTTTTGGCCACTCCACCAACCACCTCTCTCACCAACACTGTTGTGCTGCAAAGCATTTCTCTCAGCTCTAGCAGCTGCCTATTTTAGTCACTTCAGCCAAGGTATTCAGGAGTTTTGGGGCTGGGCCGACAGGTGCTCAGACAAACCAGAGGAACTTCACTCCCTCTGCAAAATGCGCCATGGCCTCGGGTGGACACAGAGCTGTTCCCACACTCCTGAGCTCCATGGCCAGCCCGCAGAGGGGCTCCAACCCAAACCAGCGCTGTTCGGGGGAACACCACGCCAATCCCGACCGCCCCGAGCGCCGCTTTACAAGCGGAGCCCTCGGGCGGCGGGCACGGCCCGTCCGCCGCAGCTGTTCCGGTGCGACCAGAACGCCCTGGCTGCAGCTCACCAGAACCACTCGCTGCCGAAGCTGGGCACCGAGAACACACCCCAGTGGATGAACACGCCGAACTTCGCCTCGTCAAACCAGGTGGGCAGCGGCCTGGAGTCCAGTGAGCCCCAGGTGGGCTCGTAGCGGGGCCGGGCCTGCAGCAGCCCGGGCGGCGGCAGCAGCAGCAGCGGCAGCAGTAGCGCAGCACGGCCGCCCGGGCCCGACATGGCGGCGGCGGGGCCTGACGCGGCTCCGCGGCCCGGAGTTCGCGGCGCTGCTCGGCCGGGCCGGGTAAGGAAAAGAAGGGAAGGGAAAAGAAGGGGGGCACGGGCGAGGCGGGCTCGGGCTGTCCCCGCCCCCCCGGCCGAAGGCGAGTGCCGGGCTCCGGCTCTGCCCTTGGCGACGCCCAGCCGGCCCCACTGCCCCTTCGCACCGCCCGGGCACTCGTCCCCATCGCTACCGCTTCATCTCCTTGCGCCACCACGAACTGCCCCCTGGCTTTTAAGGATTTAAAGAGAATGAAGTAATTGGCTGATGCATCGGCCGTCACCCCGCCCCGGTCCCCGCCGGCTCCTCCCCCGGCCGCCCCGTTAGCCTCGGCCGAGAGCGGCCTGATGGTGTCTGCCGATCTACCCGGGTCTGAGCCTTGGATCTGCAGGTCTCTGCTCCAGAGCTGGCCTCGACAGCCTGCCGGGTTTGTCCTTCCCGGCTGCTTCCGACCACAGGCTCAGCTTCCCTCGCCCTCCCAAGAAGGACAGGGTGTAACAGCGCTCTGCAGCTCCTTCCAGCCGACTTGTGTGGAGGCTTCCTGGGCAGAGAGGTGGCCCAAAGCCTGTCAAGGAAACAGTTCTCTCTTCCGTCATTAGAATGGCCTGTGCAGAAGCTGCCTCAATTCAGTAGATGACACTTGGTGTTTGTGCTGCGGATCACGGGTGGCAGGCACAAACTTTAAAAGATACATCTTCCAGCAATTTGTTGCCCAAGCTGATGCTTCTCCAGTCTTTCCTGATGCCCGAATTTTGTGGTTTTAGTTCAGCCCCCAGCTGCCATGGGGCAGCTTTTGTGAAATAATTTGGTTTAATCAGCAAATACTAACCTTCCATAATCATCACCACAAATGGAAATTTCTTTGGCAATCTCATCAGTTGAAAATGAATGAGCAGGCAACTGAATTAATTTCTCTCCAACTGAGAAGGATGTATACTTTACTGCTGTTCTGTGGAAATAGAGCTTC
The DNA here is from genome assembly GCA_013400495.1 of Nicator chloris. NCBI lineage: Eukaryota > Metazoa > Chordata > Aves > Passeriformes > Pycnonotidae > Nicator > Nicator chloris. The sequence goes on along the minus strand of WAAE01006648.1, from coordinate 14,317 downwards.
AGTTTCCAGAACCATTAATCACAGCTGTTACATCTAATTCAAAAGATATTTAAAGGGCTGTGAAACAAGATGTATATGATTTTGTAATATTTTCATTTATATACCTTGCTTAATATAATAAGTTACAGGCAGATAAAATACATTGTGATTTCCAGCATATTATTCTTTCTGACTGAATGTTCACATTACTCTGATTTACCAAAGCACTTTGATATCACAATGGGAATCTCTTCATATCTCTTTTACATTCACCGTTGACCTACTTTGTCTTCTTTTTCCTTCACCCCTTTAGGTGTCACTTTGCTTCTCAAAAGGAGTCTTTAGATGCCTTTGACCTCTTGCTATGATATCCTTTCTAGTTTATCTTTCGATTTCTTCATGTACTCCTTTTGGATCACACCAAAGGATTGCAGACACTGAGCACTTCCTTAATGTGGGAATTTTGAAGCATATGTTCTGTACAGCACGACAAAGTTACAATTGTACCATAGCTCAAAATGTTTGGAAGAAAAAGTGATTTTAAAAAAAGCCAGGGTCGCACCCAAAGCTCGCTGACCTGCCGTAAACTCTGATGAGGTTTGGAGCAGCAACTGAGTATTTCAATAACAAACTTGATCACCAAACCCCTAAAAAAAAAAAAAAAAAAAAAAAAAAAAAAAAAAAAAAAAAAAAGTGGCAAACATTTCAGTAAATAGCAGTGACGAGTACGCTTCTGATTAAGGCATAAACAGGTCCAGAAAATGTCACCAGCCCACACACACCCAGGTAGTGAAATCCCTGGTAGGTAAAAAGGTCCTTGGTCTACGATCACATTTGTAATGGTGCAAGCTGCAAAGGGTAAATAATAAAAATAGCACATTGTCAGATTTTGTGAATAACACAGGACTGGTATGTGCAGCTGCAAAAAGCTCTCTGAGCACGGGTACAGCGTTCCTGCCTGTGTGACCACGAAGCCTCTGGGCCCCGTGAGAGGGGCTGTAAGCATGGAGCTCACTGCCGTTCAAATGCTTTCCTGCCAGAAGCGCCTGCCTCTCCCTCTCACAGCACAGTCCCGCTGGGAAAGCTCTGCGGCTGGGGAAGGAGGAGGCTGGTCTGTCAGCAGAGGGAAGGAGAGGAAATAATGAAGGCAATTCCCTGAGAGAAGCTGAGCAGAAAAGACCTTTTGACCTGACTAATGGCTGACATAGGAGGATTCTGTAGTGGATCAATTGCTTCGACAAATGCAGAGGGTGACTGCTGGGAAGATCACAAAACCCCTGTGCCTGGGGAGCTACACGGGCTCGGCATTGAGACAAAGGCACTTGCTTGCCTGGGTGGAAGCAGAAGCCAGAAACTGAATTTCGCATGGACAAATTTCAGACTTGACAGGTTTTGATCCAGACCTGGAGAGTCGTAGTTGTTGAAATGCAGCCTGAATGAAACTTTCATGCAGCCTGAATGCAAGTTTCACATTGGATAACTAGATAATGCAACTCTGGATGCATTAAAAATATAGGGTGCAGTCTTTTCTGTCTTTGTCATTGTGGCTTTTATTCAAGGTAGAATGTAATATGACTTGCCTGTAAGAAGTAGTGTGAACATTCAATTTCCTCTTAAAGATGCATCTTGTTGTAAAAGGGTTTCTGTAAAACACCAGGAAACGAAACCATAAAGCTTGATTTTGCTTCTGCCTGGGTCTATGTGACTGATCTGAAAGGCAGGAGAGTACCTTCCTGACGAAGTTAGTAAAGTCTCTTACATGCAACACAATCCTTAAGAAAGACAGGAGGGAGGTGATGGCGGGGGGGATATTTGACCCGTCCCCTTCGCGGCTCTTCTGCAGGGATGCGGTGCCTTGTGCAACCTTCCGGCTTTGTGGGGGAGAGGGCACCCTGTTACACAAAACAGAAGTGGTGGTGTGGGTTGGTCTGCTCTTTTTAACTGATTCTCTTTTTTTTTTTTTTTTCTTTTCTCTTTTTTTTTTTTTTTTTTTTTTTCCCTCGAGAGATGGCAATGGCGGGAGCATGAAGACATCCCGGGGGATGGGTACATCTGCGAACCCAACCCCCACTTTGCTTTCCTCCTGTGCAAACACAAAATTTATGTTCCCAGAGGCCCAGAATCGCCGCGGCGTCCCGGCGGGGCGGTCGGACGAGAGGGGCGGCTCTTCCTCTGCAAACTTTCCCTGTCCCCTCCCTCGCCGCCTCTCTCCCTCCTCTTCTCTCCTCCCTGCCCTTCTCGGTTCCCTGTCGACGATGGCTGAGAGGCCAGGGAGCAGCGGGACAGCACCGCTGCCCGTCTGGTCCTTGCCCGGTCCCCGTGGCCGCTCCCAAAGCGACATCTCCTCCTTCTCCTCCCGGAGGACCTGCCTGCTGCGGTCCAACGTGGGCGGCTCAGGTAAGGGGGAGAGAGGGAAGGGTCCAGGGTTTTTATACCCATGTTCACACAAATGAATGAATGAATCCTGGTAGCATTGTGGCTATGCACCCATTTGCCAAAGCATCTCTGGCTGCAAGGGCAGAAAAGTCCCAGGAAAGCTTCAGGATATATTGCCAGGACATCAAAACTCCTCATCTTGCTGCTTCACACATTACACTTCAAGTGCATGTCAGAATTTTACCTCGTGCCCTTGTATCTGCTTCGGGATTTTAATAGGTGGGAAAAACCAATGTGTAAGTCAGAATCTCATCATCTTCCTTCAGGATTGGTCACCTGCAAGTGCACAGAGGATGATTGGGGGTGGAAGCTGGCCCTTTGGGGCAGAGTAAGCTTCCTGCAGGATTTGGAAAAAATTTGCTGTATAAAATGAGAGGATGTGAGGCTCCTAGTTTACAGTGCAGATTCTTGAAAGTCGCCAAAGTGGCTTGGCTGTGCTTTACTCAGTCTGTTTCCTGGGATACTAAGGGCACTAAGGAAAATGAAATTCTGGTCTCCGTAGGGCTGAGCACATTTTGAAAATGTGTGGTTGCCCAGATGCAAATCAGCCCTGCTCTATTGACTAGAAGAAGTCTGTAGGCACAAACACCCTGGCTATGCATGGCTGGATGTGCCTACAGACACCTTTTGGATGCATTCACACACTACTGCACAGAGGTACCCATGAAACACCATCAGGGAAGCTCCAGAGTGCACGGAGGGACCTCCTCTGCTGCAGCATGAAACAGTGCAGTGCGTGATCGGGTCTGCAATGGACCACAGTGTTCTCTTATGTTTGTTCCTCAGGGAATCTTAAGATGAAGCAGAACATTTGCTTGGGGAAGATCAAGTATGCAGCTCTGCCTGCCTGATGAGGAGAGAGGGAATGAAAACTTGCTTAGTCACATAGGAGCAAGTAGATTCAGCTTATGGGGCCAGAGGCTGCTAGCAAAAACAAGTATAATTTTCTGTTCTACCTTTTTCTCTGTGTCTACTTAAAAGTTATGGTGAAGGACATTTGGGACAGGGAGGAGGGAGGAGGTTCTAGTTCTTCAGAAAGGACTACTTTTAGATGTGAGGTGTATTTCAGCACTGCCTGGAGTGTGCTGCATGAATAATGCCCTGTGACTGGATGTGTACATTCCTGGATCCAGAGGGATGCCCACAGAGGGATTGCCACAGGCTGACAAGATTGAGACCGTATCAATGCACACTGTTGGTTGGTGGCTTAGGTACAAAGACTGCTGACAATGAGTTGGGTTCATGATGAGAGACTGGCAAATCTAGTGGAGGTAAAATGACAGTGTTTTCAAAGATGTGTTATTTGTAGTTTCTTACACATTACATTTTTAGCATCCTTGTTGCCTGACCTGATTTTTTATTTTAATTTTGAGGATATGCTTCCTGCCAGTAAGGAACAAGTGTTGCTTTCTTTGGTTTTTTTTTGGTTTTGTTTTTTTTTTTTAATCATATTTTCTTTAATTCTATATTTTCTCCCTTGCTGCTTCCTGTATCTTTTTTCCGGCTGCTCATTGGACACAACAAAAACACTTACATATCGCCATACAACTGTTGATTCTGTCTTCAAAAAGGAAAGTATGCATTAAAGATGCAAAGCTGTTTAATTTTTAATATGGTGGTTAGAGAATTGGTTTTATACTGAGGTGCCATTAAAATAACCTGCTTTTTCATTCCCCTACTAACCTGGAGAACAACTGTAATGGGGGCAGAAATGTGAAGAAACAACATGAGTCACTATTTTCACTTCTACCTTTCTCTCTAGCCATACCATTTGATTAAAGTAGGTGACTCATTTACATCAGATGTTACCTGTGCCTCAACAGCTGCGTGTATAGAAGAACAATTTGCATTTTAAATAACCTACAAAATGTTTGCTTTATGCCTGTTAGGAGACTGAGTCACTTGCAACTGTTGGCAGCTTCTGTTGCATGTTTGTTTCCATTTTCCAGAACCTGACATGAGTTGTGTTGAGAAGATGTTGTCTCCTCACACTCCTTCAGTGATGGGTTGGTATCCTGTAGAGGTTCACACTGTCATTTATTTTACCACCTTCTGATCTACCATTCTCAATGCAGGATCTATTAAAAGGCAATATTTTTAGAGACCTTTCTAACTAGGGGAAATAGAATAGCTTTTTTTTTAAAGCAGCTTTGGCAGTGGTTCATAAAATGCATCTGTTTGTTATTCTAGGTCAGTACTGTATGTATCCTGATAGCGCAGTGAGGCTGGCCGGGTGGTCCCCACGTTTAGCTGTCTGTGCTTTCTTACCCCCACTCCTTCTTCTGCTGTTCTTACACACTGACAGGAGCAACTTCCTAGTATCACTTTACAACATCTCACATCATTAGCTGGCATCTAGTATGTGAGAACAATATATTTTCAGGATTTTCTTCTTAAAGCTGCCCTCTTCTTTAGTGCTAGTAGTAGAAGATAACTTCATTTCTCTTTCTGGCCTATCACTTCATCCACTGTTTTTCAGGCCTTTTTATTTGTGCTAAGCCCCTAGGAGGAATAGAGTGATACTCATCATGAGTATGGGTGGCATGATCTAGAATTTTGATTTAGACCCTGAAAAAGTGTAATGTTAGCAAAGTTCAAAGCCTCTGTGGCAGGCATAGCTTGTGTATCACTTCAGCATTGTGGTACACCCCAGATGACAACTGCCTGGTTTGTCAGAGCATCTGAAGGAGATGGGTGAAGAAAAACATAGTCTTCCAAAATTTCAGGCCAACACCAGAGCCACTTGCAGGAAGCTGCTTGAATTACATACCTTTACGCAGTCTTCCATGTTTCGTGACTAGATTTAAACCCACCTTAAAGGTGGATCAAGTTAGTCAAGCTTCTTAATTTGTCCAACACAGATGGGGACTGAACTGCAATTGAAAAAAAAGACCCTGCTCAAATGCTTTCCCAGAACTCCTGCAAAACTGTGCAACACCACACAAAACCTAGATTTGGTGGTTGTGGGGCTGAAGGTAGCTCTCAGCATGAGCTGTGGGTCCTGGGTTGCAGGGTGGAAGAGGTGCTGTTTCACATCACATCCAATGGCGAAGCAGCAGCAGTGGTTCTCTTTGTGACAGCCCTCAGGTACCAAACGCTGCTGCGGTGCCTGCCCTTTATCTGCATGTCCGTGCAGACAGTTTTCAGTTTGCGGTCTTGTTCATGTTGTGGGTTTTGTTGTACAGCCTTGCACTTTGTTCCGAAGGTGGTAAGGTCTGTGGTGAGGTACACCTTGGTGAAAAAGGAACCTTACTGCTCAGATCAGAAGTCAGAAAACCACCCATCTCTCTGCTCTGGGATCGACGCTCTCGTATTGTTGCAGTTCCTCTTGAGGTCTCGCTCTTTGGCAGCAAGAAGTTTCAGATAATTTGTTCCATTAGTAAGAAATGCACCTTTCAGGTGGAGAGGTGAGCTTCTCACGCTTCTTTCCATTCCTTTCATTCTTTGAGCCCTGCTGATGACAGACAAAAAAAACCTACCTAAGGATACAGACAGCAATTCATCAGTACCTCAGGCTATAGCCCATATGTTGGGTTGCAGAAGCAAATGAAAGCCTGAGGGCAAATGGCAGTCCTGTCTCAAAACTTGTACATCCCAGGATGATTTGGGGTATTTTTGTGGGTTAATTTATTCAAAATGATAAGTGACATTGATGATGCCATCTGCTGCTGACTCCAAAGTAGGGTGGGTGAAAAGATTGCTTAAAATCCTCCAGTTAAGTGAAGAACTGGGGAAGCTTTCTTGAAGTGATCAAAGTATCAAAGTGGCTGATGCTGTATGAAAAGAAAATAGAGGATTTTTTGAATTATTTAAGCTTTTCCTGGTTAAAGTACCCCACTTTGCAAACTTAACAAATGTCGGCTTCTCTTTTTATTGAACAAATTCTCTGGTTTATGCAAAGGACACATTTTTTGACAGCTGAAGGTACTTGAGAATCTAGAAAGTGTGAAACCCCAAATATGCTCTAGACATTGACCTGATTATCTGAGAGCGTGAAATCTAGGGGAAAAGGTAAATTTTGGGTGGGTAGATGAGTAGCTGTTAACATGTGCCTGTATTTCCTTCTGCACTTGTACTCGTATTTTCCCAAATATTCCAGATTCCAGTTTCCATAAACACAAAGCAAGAGTCCTACCAAGCTCTCTGGGAGTTAGGAAAATGTTGTTTTTCAGTCCTAAGACAGGGCTGATGAGGGACAATATTGGTGCGATGAGGGAACACCATAAATAAAGCAGCTGATTTTGGTACATTTTATGAAAATGTAGGAGGTATGGGAAAACTTGATTCTCCATCGTATTAAGCAGGACTTTTGTACAACATAAATTGATGTATAGAATTTTACAAGAAGCCCAAGGCAGACAAGTTTTGGTAGAACTCTGTAGTAGAAGTTAAGACAAATTATTATTTGGGGGGATTTAGAAAGTCAACTCAGCATGACTAGATCATTTCCAAGAGTTAGTGCAACTTGTCCTAAGTTCACATTAATATTTTTGCATCAATTTAAAAATTTAAACTATCAGGAAGAGGCAACAAGCATAACCAAATTAAATTTGACTTATGCTTACAGAATTGAAGCAGCTACTTTGTCATAATCTATTTAGGCCATCATCTCATAATGTTAAATCCCATCCTGGTCAACCTTACATGTAACTTGCAGTTTCAGAATGATGCTGAGGAAAAATTTAAGAATCATTTGTACTGCATACATGGACAAAGTTCAAGTGTGCCTGAAAAACAGTTCAGTTTATAAAATAGATATAGATATATAGATATAGGCATATCTATATAGATATAGATATCTATAGATAGATCTATCTTTCTAGAAGAAGAAGAAGCACGCGTCAGAGTATAGTCAGCCATTTCTAATGTGAGTTTATACCAAAATAGACACAAAATAAGAACCTGCTTGTTTTATACTGGACTAAAAGCCATTATTTCCTACCAACTTTTGCAGAATAACTGGCATAGATTCTTGTTATTAGCCCAGACTGATTAAGCGTGGAAGGGGAAACCCTGGGAATACCATGGTTTACAAATATAAACCATGTGTTCTACATATCATTTACACATGGCATAGTTTCTCAGACAAAAGCTTAACAATAATGTATTCAGACATGGTCTCAGGCTTAAAAAATTTTTTACATGTGATGATAATCTTCATGGATGGCTAAGTAGAAATTGAACTGTAAACAACTGCAGCATAGTATTTAATCCATGTTTTGCAGCAGCTAGACCAGTAGCTGATGGTGAGATCTGCTCAGTGGTTTGCTGCTGAGTGTGTTTTAGTTTCTCAAGGCCCTTTGGCATTTAGCACTTCCTGCTGCTCTGTGGCTCCTAGCAAGTAACCATTTAATATCAGACCACATGTCAAGTATGAAGGCTGAAGAAGTGATTCAAAGAGTAGCTGAAGAAAAATTTTTCTTCTCTTCCTGAATGTAAGCAACTTGTTCAAAAGAAGCTTTTGTTTTTGTTTTAAAACCTAAATGTTTCATTAGCCAAATCCATCATTAGTATAAATAATTGATCTTTCTTCCCCACCCCACTCCTGCATGTCCTTCTCTTTTCACCATTGTTTCCTGAAAAAGCAGATACAACTTATGGTCAAAAGGCTGGGGAGAATTAGCAGGTTTTTAACGGTTCATGAAGAATTTACATTCCTTTATTTATTTAGGCTTTTTGAAATCAGAATCTTTTCAGTGCCAGAAATCCTGTAAGATTTCAGCTTTCAATAGCACCAATATTAGTTGTTTCTTAATTTTTACTCTCATTGAATATGTTTTATCATAAAGCAAATGTAATTTTAGTGATAATCTTTTATTTTTCTTCCTTTTCCCCTAGCATTTTACCTAGCATGTTGCTACTTTTAACTAATGCAGAAATTAGTTTTTCTCAGGTACAAACCAAGTGGCACAAAAAGAACAATATCCAGAAGAAAATAGAAAATTCTGACTTCAGTGTTCTAGTTCATTCACTTCTCACGCAATCTTTGAAAATGTCAGTCTTAAACCTCACTACAACAAGGAATACCCTTGCTCTTCATTCATGTGGAAAGCACTGTGATCTTCCTGAAGTGCAAACAGGGTTTGTAGTCAATACTCCCCTTGGTGGTGACCTGAGAAAACTTGCTCACCATCGTGAGGTTTTGGTGCAGAACCGGACTTCTAAGATGGTTGTATAAATTCTGTTAGTGCCTTTGATGTTGTCACAATTTTTGAGTTGTGAAACAGTGAAATATTAGCAAATGTTGTCAGTATCGAGTATAATGGGCTCAGAAGTGTTGGCCCTGCTTTAACACAGCCTGAAGCTGCAAAGCCGCTGTGCTTTGCAAGTCGGCCGCACTCTCGGGTGGGGGGAGCCCTCCAAAGAGGAGCTAAAGAGCAGCTTAAACCACTGCATCCTTTGGTGATGAGACACTTTTTCACCCTCTCCCAGTTCTGTCATGTTTCTTGCCTGTTTCTGACACATCTCGCATTGCCCTTCACATTTCTCAAGCTTGACTATTCAGAGAAACACAGGACCTAATAGTGCAGGGCTGGGAAGGAAATGTGGAAGAGGAAGCATTCAACCACAGATGGCAGTGTGGCGACACTTCACACCAGATAAAATATAAAAAAACTTCGAAATAATGATAATATTTTTACTATATTATTTTTCAGACAATGTAGGATTTAAGAGTTATTTTGAATTAAATATATGCTTTGTAACTTGGCCCACATTTTCTAATGTTTGCTCTATTTACAGTGTATAGAAGAAAATTTGTTTAGACAGAATGGACTGCCATTAAAAGCAGTTGCTTTTTGTTTCCCTTCAACTTCAGGCACAACTTCAGTCTCGCACACCAATTGTGGTGGCTCCCACTTGGGGAATTTGCCCAGTTGCACAGCACCACACACTATTTCCCCGAGATGGATGCATCAGTCAGTAGCTCTGTTTGGGCACCTTTACCAGGTTGTTCCTATCCAAATTATACTGGAAATAAAAGTCTTCCTTTCATCTCTTTCTTCCTTTCACCTTTCTTCCTTTCACCTTTTGCCCAGCCTTTCACTCCCCTCTTCCCTACTAACTTCCTTTCTGCATTCTTCATGGCTTCCAGTTAATGTCATTCATATTGTGTTGATAGCCTACCCATCACTTTTGGTGATCCTCTCTCGAGGTCTGGTTAGGTACATGTGAGATTGTATCCTGCCCATTTGAGTCTAATGCACTGAGATGTGAGGAGACTAGGAACCTCCTATTAATGACATTAAGTTTATAAAATAATAATGCAATCGTCTGCAATTCATAACATCAAGTAAATAAACAGTAAGTTTATTTTCTGTCTGTCACAGAGAGATAAAGGTCAAAATTTGTACAGGCCAAGCAGAGATTCATTCCGTGTTAAGAATTCATTGGGAAAGGGTAAAAGATTTTCTAAAAATTCTAAAAGAAAGGGTTGCTGAGTATTAGGAATGAAGGAAAAGTTCTGCAGAGCCTTTCTAAGATAAAGCTTGGCGCAGTGGCAATGATCAGGATATGTGAACTCTGGCATCATCCTTACTTTATTTAAAGTTATTAAGTTAGCTGAAGTTTCTTTGAATACAGTTTTTGCCTGATAAAATTAGAGTTTTGTGAAAATCACCTTTTCTTCTTTTTGTAGAAACGATCCTGATTTCAGGCATATTTCTTAATTTTCAGGAGACATATCTGACAAAAATTTGAAAACGGTAAATTGTCACTTCAAAAAATTAACTGAGGTTTCTATAACTTTTCATCATACAGATATTTGGTGTAAGTTTTTTTTTCTTCTAGTTTGGGGATCAGGAAGAGGAATTAAAGCAGCAGAGAAGTGCCAGAATATCCCCACCACAGAAATGTGATTATCCTAAGGGATCCTGTCCATCAAGTGAACAACCTTCCACTGCCAGATTCCTTTATAAATTTTTGGATATCAAAAGGTGCAAATGCCTTCTTGACAGAATAAGGATGTTGAATATACCATAGAACCAGACTGTAAAGAGCATGTTGAGCAAAGCTCTCCCTCCAGAGCATGTGTGTTTGCTTTTCTTGTTTTTGGGGGTAGAATCACAGCTTTTAAGATATATCTGTGGCTAATACACACATTACTGAAGAAAATTGCAACCACTAAGTAGAATTGGTATTGAGGTATTGTTTTGCATCATCTACAAGCACAGTAAAGAGGGATTGTGGTGCATTTGTAATTGAATGTGCCCTAATTGCAGGCCTTCTTTGTGTTCAAACACAGGCAGCTATATTTGAACTTTATGAGTGAAAGGATAATTAGCAGTCATCTGCTTGCCACTTTTTAGTTTAAGTCCTCTCTTCCCCAGTGTCAGGGCTGCCAGTAAATGTTAGTGGTTTAAACCACCAGTGAAACTGTGAATTTTTTATCTGAAAAAAGATGAGTCATACCAAGGCATAGCACAAAAAAGGCAGAGTCTGCAAGACATAATTCTAATATTTATTCTGATTTAAAGAAGTTTTGGCAAGCTCAGAAGGATTGGATTTAAAATATGTTATTTTGCTTACACAGCCAGAGCCAGGGTAATTGATCAGGGACTAGTGGGCATACCAAACTATTATAAGAACTGATCCAGCCCAAAGGATGAAGCATGGCAAAATTGCCTTTGTTACTTATGTTTATAAGTACCTCTGCCTGTGTTTCTGAGTAGATTCTCAACTTTGTATCCTTAGGAGTGAGCCATGAGAGAGAATTACACCTCCCCAGGGGCATGGCATCTTTCTTCCAGCTGTCTGACTTTTGAGCCCTTAACATTTTTTTAAAAACCATGGTGCCTTCCTGTTTTGCCTTCCTGCAAACAAAATTGAATGGCAAATTTCACATCATGTTTATTTTAGTGAATAGCAAATTAAATGGTTTATTTTAGTGAATAGGAAAAAAAAAAAAAAAAAGCCTGCCATCCAGCTATTTAAGTATTTGGAGACACATCTGCTATGAATTTTTCCTTTGTTTGGAAGTTGAGATAAACAATGGCTTTTGATCTACAAATAGCAAAAATAATTTTGGGGAAAGATTTCCAAAAAATTGATGCAGTAATTTTCAGAACTTTCTCATATTTAGCTGCTCATCTTGGGATTTGCCTAATGGGATCTTTCTATGGCAAACTGGTGAATGTGTGTGCAATTTTGTAGGCGATTTCAACTTAAAAGCCACGAGCTGCTCTGTGTTGCAGATGTTTATCACTGGAAACACGGTAAGTGAGAGCATTGTACACACTCATGCATTTAGTGGTCTGCTTGAAACCAGCTCTGAAAGCTAAACTCTTGCAGTGCAGCACTTGCCAGACCTGGAGGGAATGAGCAGAGTGAATGACTTCCTTTCAGCTACGGGGGCAAAATACTTCAGGACTTCAGACGTGCTGCCTGCCCCATTTTTGGCTCTGTATCAAACAGCTGTCCTGATGATCACCAGGCCCTGGAAGAAAGTTGCCCTCCTTGCAATTTCCATGGGGAATTTTTTTTTTTTCCTTTCACTCAGTGCCTGCAGTGGAGGCAGTGCCAAGCAGCTCCGCAGGTTTGCCTATCCTTGGGTGAGGGAAGATGGCACACCATCTCAAATAGCAAGGTAATTGCCTAACAGCAGCTAAGGTATTACTTTGAAATCACTTCTAACTCAAGCTGGGTTAAGTAAAATGCACTTCTTTTTATAATTTCTAAAATAACTCTGTTGCTGGTCTTTTAAAAAGAGAAAGAAACCATCACAGACAGAGTGAGTGCTGGCAAGATATCTGTGACCAGTCTGCTGAATTCAGGGGGAGAACAACCCACCAGACTTTTCCTCGGTGTCAGCAGTTTAAAGATTTTCCATGCTTCTTTTCCTACGTCTTCTATGAAGTTTGTAATAATACTGTCTGTTTCGGATGCCTTTGCATTTCAGTAGGAATCTTGTAATTTACAGATATTTGAAATTATGTCTTGCTGGCAGCACAGAAGTTTTCATCCCATAAATTTCTGGTGAGTGGAAGTAACTCAGTGGAGCACACAGCTTTTGCAACTTTATTGCATTATTATATAAACTCTGTGGGGAAAAAGATATTTGTTCCACTCATGGTAGGTCAAGATTGTTGTAAGCACAGGAGGAGATGTGTAAAAGAGATTTCTTGGGAGTGAGATTTATTGGGCTGGGGAATGGTCTCCCAGGAGGAACAGTGGAAGTTGCTCTCCTTTAAGCGCTGGAAGCACTTAAAACCAGAGCTGGAAACACACTAAAAAGTAGGTGAAAAGAAACTTTTTGCAGCAACAATGAGCAGGGTTTTTAGCAGTTGTGAGTGTTTTGTTTGGGGTTTTTTGGTTTGTTTTTTTATTGCTGTGTTTAGGCCAAGTCAGGAATGACAGCAGAGGGACAGAGGACTGAGTATACAAGCCATCCATCTGGCAGACTCACTGGGTGAAGGAAAAAAAGATGGATCTTCCTTTGTTGGTGGATGGAAGAGCCACATCCATGACCCACCCTCAGTGGCAGTGTACCCTTTGCCTCCTTGAAAAGCAGACAGAGGCAAAAAGATGGAAAGGAATTCTCCCAAGCAACAAATAAATAACAATTAGATAACTGAAATGAAAGGCAAAGCCAAATTCGCACTTAGTATTTTGATGAGGAGCTTTGCTATACACAGTTTTATCCTAAGCTTAAGATAAATATGTATTTAGATGATTTGGGTGAATATTTAGAATACTTAGATGAATTATAGGCAGTGGGGTTTTGACAGTGAGAAGTACTTTAAATAAACAATCTTAGTCTGCTTTCTAAGACTATCACCTTCTTTAAAGAAATGATATCAAAGATTTAAATTCAGGCATTAATTAATTAGTTGAATTATAATATTTATTAGAACTCCATACTTCTGCTTCAATGAACTTTGTCTCAGTTATATATGCCCCATAGAGAAAATAAATCCCAGGAAACTAAACTTCATACTTATAATGTATGAAGTAAGTGATATTTGATCCAAAATGTTTTTATACAAATATTGATTATCACACTAATAGGAGAGAGGGGAAAAAATCCAGACAGAACTGTGCAAATGGCAATACGCATCTCTCTCAGACTCAGAATGAGATGCTTCAAATTACGCACATTTTTAAGAAGGACTGGATTTTTAAAAATACGTTCAAATGATGTCTGATTCTAATAGTTTCACATGTCAATAAAAGCTACCAAAATATGTGCATTTTGCAGTTGACCTAAACTCCATTTGTTAATGTGAGCCTTATCTATAGAAGCAGAGTTGTGAGAGTAATTTTTGTGGCAATTTGGGATTCCTGTGAAAGTAATTTGGCCAGGCTAATAATTATACCAAGGAAAAATCAGAAGCCAAGTTCAATGGCATTTGGTAGATGCCAGATATCTGTGGGATTCTCTCTGATGTTGAAGACTCCTGTAGGATAAAGGCTGGTATGGTTCAAGGAAACAAAATTCCTTGTTCGTCTTTTAATGAACTACTTCCCCTCTGTGCCAGTCTGAGGGATGTAACGTCCCTAAGTGGATTTCTCTGAGCCCTGGAATTTCTATAATAGCACTGAACATTGCCTGAGTCATGTGGATAGCAGGCACTGAAATAAATGCTACCACAGAACTGCAAGACAGTTTTTATTAGGGCTGCATATTTTTTTCTGTAAAATTGTAGTACAAATTCTTCTGCTGGGAAATTCACGGCACACAAGGAAGAAGAGCAAGTCAAGGGTGCCCTGTACATAGACATAGAAAAGCTCTTGGGTATGATAATGTGTGTATCTATGAAAAAATAGCTACCCAGCTTCAGTTCAGTCCAGTTCAATTGAGTGACATTTTTCTAAACCACTGAAATAGAAACAACAGACTCGTGGGGCCTTATTTTCTCTGCTATAAAATACAGGTACATGGCCACAGGGAAGGAAGGAAGGAAGG